>JAVXUP010001218.1:0-262992 GCA_033070095.1 Escallonia herrerae
GATAAACAATGACTGGATAAGATTTTTACCGTTTAAATGAATAGGATTAAGATTACTCATAACTTTTGCATCATTGTTTCTTATGAACTTCATTCTAGCATTCATGCATTAGTTAGATTCATGTATTTGGTTATACATATCTGTGAAACTCTGAATCACTTGTATTTTTCGCAAACAGAAGAAAATGTTTTGTAGCTGCAATCATTTTTAATATCTTGAGTAACATTGTTTAATCGTAGCTGATTGGCTTATTAGGCTCTAATTGTGGCGAAGCAAGTTGTTAAATGTCCATTTCCTAGCTTTCTTTTCATATATGTTTCCATTTGGTTCCTGTTATAAGTAGAATTTAGTCAACACATCCCCGGCTTATGGTGTAAATTCTTTATGCCTTGAAACCTATTATGTATATTGGCAAGCATGGATGCCATGGAGAACGACGAGCAATTTGGCATATGGAATTTGACCATAATGCTCTGTTACATGGACCGTTCACTTTCGATGAAGGAGTTGTATCGACCGTGTATGGATCCATCCTGATTCATCTGCCGGACAGATACGCTCGTATAGTAAAGTATATTTGATGCAACAACATGGGTTCAAAGAGCATGATAGGGTACATTGAAGTATCCAGGCACCAGTAATTTCAACCGAGTACAGGGTACTTTAAACTGTCCAGGCACCAATAAGAAAACGTCAAGTGAGTACTATTTGATGGCAAAGGGAAATAGTTACTATCACAATTTTGAACCTATCATGCTCTTTGAACCTGATGTTGTTGCATGTAAAATGCGTTCTTACAATTGCGCCTCATTCCATGACATTGTGGAATTACTAATTTCTGTAGAAGTTTCAGCTGTTAGGGAATCTGCCCAACATGTAATATCTTTGCTTTAACGTGTGGTTACCAGTTTCTCTAAGAACTTTAGCTGTTAGGGAATGGGCCCAACATGTATATCATTGCTTACACATGCCCCCAATTGCACGTGGAGAGAGAAATCAAGGTGCAGCCCACGAAGTGGATAGACAAGCTGACAGCCCAAGTTTTAAACCCAACACCTTCTTGACCATGAGCTCCAATACTTGTTAAGCTACTTGTCACTCTAAAAGCTTAAGCAGCAGTTGGAGAATGGGCCGAACATATCATTGCTTTAACAGAAACACCAATTTGTGGCCATGATCGTTGGTGTGGTTCTATTAAATGGAGATTATGAATGTCCAGAAGGGTGCCTGATATAAACCTCGAGCGCTGCACGAGCTAATCATCTACTGGTAGCTGGGAGGGCAGCGTTTCGCGTGTAACATCTACCAACAGGAAGCAGAAGCTTTAGAAAAGGGCAAATCTATGTAACATAAGAAAAATCTATGGAGCATGCAGATTGTGTTGTCTATCAGATCAATGCATATATGTGGTTTTTGTTATTTTTCTCTTTGGTGGTTGCACTTTTGCTTTCGGTTGTTTTGTCCTCATCTAAGTTGTCTTTTTTTGCGTTTTCTTTTTTTTTAATGCCTTTTGTCGTTTTAGTTTTTCAATGATATGTTCTTTTATATGGTTTTGTTCTCTTTTCTATCGTTAAATTGGTAGAGCAGAAACTCCACTCCAGCCAGTAGATTGCTCTTTTCATCACTTCAAGATAATTGTTAAAATACTTAGGGTTATCTTGTGAAGCTAAATTTTAGTTTCTAATTGGTGATTTCCAGTTACCCCCTCAATGATGCTACAGAAACAGTCTATGAAATTGGGTCTTCTATCAGAAGAGTTATGGGAGGAACAAGTGGCATAATGTGAGATGCCTTTCCAACTTTTCAGCTTAGTTCGTTGGCCTATTTAAGTAGATCTGGTTGATATTTAATTAGTTATACTTGGCTGCATCTTTATTTGAAACAGATATGATATATTCTTTAAGGCAGCATACGGGCAATTGAAAGCAAAGAACCACCAGATTATAAAACCAGTGCACTGTGAGACTTCTCATCATGCAAGTTTTTATTCTTGCTACCTTTATGTAAGACTTTATTGGTCAGTCTTTTGAGTCAATTGGTTCAGGGGCAGATGCACTTGAAGCTGCCATTGCTGCAGTTAGTAAATATGGAGGCGCAAGGGCAGGTTATCGCACATTGTTGGATGCTCTTATTCCAGCATCATCGGTTCTCAAAGAGGTTGGATTGATGTTTGATGTGTCTCGCCAGTCATATTTCCTTTTGATATGGCCTCAAGTTTAGTTCCTGATGTAGCTATCTTCATAATTAGAGGTTAACTGCTGGGGATGACCCTGCCGATGCTTTTGTTTTCGCATCTGAAGCAGCATTGGCTGGAGCAGAGTCCACTAAACTCATGCAGGCTCAGGTGACAGTTTAGTACATTACTTTCTTGAATGACATTAGTCTCTCGAAGTCCTTCGCGTCATATGCAACAACCTATGATTCACTAGGGGCGGATAATAGTTACATTTACTGTTCTCTTCCTGCCAGATGCCGACTAAAGTGAACTACTCTAAAACTGTTTGCCATCTCTTGGTGTAAGAATTGCTGTATATAATGCAAAGCAAAATGAATCATTTGAAATGAGTGTTTCTGAAATATGTGGGTGTTTCTGAAAGATTAGACACTTAGCAACTAACTTTTGGCATTTTAGAAAGAATGTCTGAGACTGCATCTTTGCCAGAATGGTTGGGTTTGGTTGTGGGTTGAACAGGTGGGGATAAATGGGTGACTCACCCATTTCAATCCATTTAGTTCTGCGTTAAGTGGGTCATGCTTCTAAATGGTTGGTTTCACCCATTAATCCATTTATTACCCACTAAATTGTTTTGGCTCTCTCCTTGTACATCTTTCATCAACCAACACCACCGCCATTGTCAAAACCACAACCGGCACCACCATAATGCAACACAATCACCAAGATTCCACGGGCCACCATATTCACATCCGCCACCATCGCCCGCCACCGTGTCACCTCCATTAGATGCACAACAACCACCACCACTCCGCCCCACCACCGACCTGCCTAACCATCCGCCCCACCACTCAGAACGCCACCGCCCCATACAGCTCACTGCCCCGCCACAGAGCCAACATTTAAGCCTACGCAGAGGCATTAGTTAAGCATTACCCAGCGTGCAAACTATCTTGTTCTTGGGCCTCATCTCGCCAGCCACACGATATGCATTGTTGCCATTCATCATCTCTAATCCCAATGTCACTCGATAATCAGTAGCACAGAAAAAAAGGGATGAATGACAGAGAGAAAAGGAGATATTAATCACAGTATATCTAATTCAGGTAGATCTAATTCCAGATCTGAGCCAAGATGACTCTATGCCTTTGCGGAATCATTAGATGAGGGCGTCGCTGCAGTGACAGCAGCGGTGATGAAGCTGCAGCGTCCTCGGGTAACGAGGGAGTGGCGGCAGCAATTGCGGTGGTGCGAAGCAGCAACGACGATTGGTGGTGGGAAACTGGCGGCAGCGATGATCGGTGGTTTATCCATTGCCGGTGAGTGGAGATCATGACAGCGTGAGGAGTTGCGGCGAGCAATGGCAGGCTTGGGGGTTTGCTCAGGGAAGAAAGAGAAGAAATGGACGGGTGAGGAAGACTTCTGTGGAAATTTATAAGTAAAAAATTAAAAAAAAAGTAAATAAGTGTTGATGGGTAAATGGGCACCCATTTATAAACCATGAAAACCAATGTGGGTTATAAAATTTTTGATCCATTTATACCCAATTATTTAGATGGATGGGTTTGGGTGGTTTTTAAGTGGGCGGATTTGGGCGGATAAACGGGTTTGGGTGAAGATTGTCACCCCTAGTACCACTCCTAAAATAAATAGCATAACCAACGTTTTCATTTTCTTTCTTTTACAATTGGATACAAATTACTTTGTTTTAGGTGCCCGTAGGTCAGGTCATATTTATGTTAGGCACTATCTATATGGGGTACACATTAACCTTTGTTAACAACTTGTCTGTTTTGAACAAGTGGAGCATTCAGAATCATTTGATCTATGATATAGAACCTTCAACCGAAATACACTACGACCCCCCCTCCCCCAACAACTTAACACGTTCCCAGACACAACCCCATGCAACTGAGGAATAAGCACAAAGGAAGAGAGATTGGGGAGAGAGTAGAGTACAGTCATTTACAGATAAGGCTCTTTATTTCTTTTATTTCCCCTTCAACTTTAGCAATCTATGCAGAAAAAAATTCAATAATGTTTTGTTTGCTGCTTGCCGTGCCTCTGCATGATTGTCGGCCCAAGCGAAATGCTGTTAGTAGAAATATAAGAAGCGTTTAGGCAATATGCATTTGGTATGATTGTTATGAGCTCATCATTAGGTGTGGGATCATCATAGCTCTTGATGCGTGCCATGATATTTGCTTGTACCTCTTGCACCGTATGGCAGATTCTTCTTATTACAAAAAGACTGGTCAGCATCGGTCTGAGATCATCTTAGCTATCTACGCATGTCCTGTATTATTTAGCTTCTTGTATGTCCTAAAAGACTGTTTTCAAAGTTAAATGAGTTTGGACCTAGGATCTCTTGCATACTTCTTCAACTTCCTATTGTAAAGACCTAATCAGTGAGCTTTCTAGGCCGGCCGTGCTACATACATCTCTGGGGAGATCCTTGCATCAGTTCCGGATCCAGGTGCTGTGGCTGCAGCTTCATGGTTTAGAGCAGCAGCTTTAGTGGTGAAGGAGAAATGCCAGGCCTCATAAGCACATTTACTTGGTTCATCCCATACTTCTTTCATGCCTTCCCGTGTTCGAAGATTCACGCTTGTAATATTTTGTCTTTTAAACTTTAAACTGATCTAACCATCTAGGCTTTCCGCTTTTGCATTCTGCATGAAGCTGAGAGAGCAGGTTCAAGTTCTCATTTGTTGAACGATATTTTTCTCACAATCTGAAAGACTGTTTCACTTCCATCGTTGAATCTGTAGTTCATTAATATAACATTCTTGAGACAGTTTTCTTCCCAAACACTGTCGAATTTTTCAATAAAATTAGAGTTTTTAAGTCTTCGGACTGATGAGGTCTGAAGCTTTTGATTCTAAATCCCTTGCTTACAGGTGGTTTAATTGTCTTTTCCCCATGCTTTCTTAGACCTCCCAGTACGACCAGGCAATCTCTCTTCCAAGGTCTCTTGTGTGCATATCTGAAGCTACTTGCTTGGCTTCTCCTTTGAACGCTAGCTCCTGCATCGGCGGCAGAGGTAGATAGTGACGAATCAAGTAAGGCAATTTGGGGCAAAAATGTATCATCGTCATATTGCTTCGAAAAACTAATGAAAATTGTCAATTGCAGTTCTAAGAAACCTTAAAAAGGTTCAATTTGTGGAACACAGCATATCAATTATTTTCACTCATGTCAGCCAAGACTTGAGAAAGACTGCCGGGAACTTAAGAGCATTTAAATTCGCCGGTCTTTTTCGTGGGGTGGTGCACTGGGACGACCGGTGCCCAAAAGGTGGAAAAGCACGGCTTTTACTAACAAAAAAGTGGCCTTTTGACTTTAAAAAATGGAAAGAAAAAACTAGCAACTAGGGGGGAAAAACCCCTAAATTTGACACTGCAAATGCAAAATACAACAAGTCTACAAAAACCTTAGATTTTGGATTGGGGGATTAAGTTACGCGATGAAAGGATTTAGGCAACTCATCACGCCCTAGGCGTTCTCATCATATTTGATTAGTCCTTAATCATGCTTTTGAAAAACAAAAATCATATGAATAACATATGACAAACTAGCTTTTGAAGAAACGAAAGTCACAGGAATAACATATGCCAAAGTAACACGATTTGACATATGAAAATAAACACGTTAAAACACGCAAAAGTAGATTTGAATTGGTGAACAGGCCCTGACTTCCTAGTACTCGATAATGTGTAAGAAGAAGCTTCATCACAGTTCAACAACAGCGGCTCGGAATTCGTATCCATATTTGCTCTGGTAGAGATCTCCTGCGAGTGTTTATTTAGGAAATTGGATCCTTGATCAAGTAAGTCGATGAAAAGTTATCAGGAATGATATTGGCAAAGATTTGATAAAACCAATGCATTATATGGAAAAGAAAAATCACATGACAAGTAGAAGCAACCCTAATTAAAACCCAGGAGTGGGGATTGAACAAGTATGATCGCTTAATCATCTTAGCATAAGAATGAAATGAAAACTAATCACACATATCATGTTCATATCAATCACAAAGGTAAACCCTAAAGCTTGCAATTCTAATCACTGATTAAATCGATTTGAGCGTATAACATGTTCAATAAGCAATTATCATGATAAAATCCTAAGTACAATCTACATGGTTTAGTATTACCTGTAGCGACAAATATTACCACGATGTAAACGATTTGATGGCGTGCTTTTGAACTGACCCACCCACCACAGGATTGTGCTTTGATCATCGGCAAAAAATGTTTGCTTAGCTCCTGGATACCCATCTACGGTTGTGGAATTGATTGGGTGAATGTACATCCCATAAGTTAGAGGTGATTTAGACACAATATCAAGGTTCTTAAGCTTCGATTACAACCAATGAGCCTTGAGACCTCAGTTTGTCACTTGAAACGCTTGGAGGCCACGAAAACCCTCGTGACTGAGAAGACATACAAACCCTAAAATCGTCAAAGTCCAAGGTTCTTTAGGGACTACTCGCGCATCGCGGGGAAGCATTTTGTGCTGCCCACCTGATTAGAATTTCATCTCAGCATATGAGAAGATAAGTTCTTCTCAGATGATTATAATTTCATCCTTCCAACAAACATGATATATACCTTCCGCCTTATGAATTTGGGAAAGATACGAAGTTCTTAGATGATTATAATTTCAACAAACTTAATACGTACTAGTTTCCAAATACCTGATGCGGAGTTAGTTAAATTCATAAGCATTGGAGACGGAGTCGACTCTTTATTTCATTACTCGTTGGAACACGAACAGTTGAATAGTGTAGCAACATTATTCAGGATCAGATCAACGTTTTACAATGCAGCAACAATATCCATTCGAACAACGTCCACCATCAAAAGCCGGATTGGTTCTGCAGTAGTCATCACACTGTTGAGTCCCTGAAGATCCTGAAGCACACTCACTAAAACAGAGTTCGTCATCTGCCATGGTACAACAAGAACCCAACACAGTTTAACATTCAAGTTGTAATATTGTTTCAAAAAGGTATGGTAAGGGTGTAGACAGTTCACCATAGCTGGAAGAAGCGTATGTAGCTAAGACAAGGACGATGAGAAAGCTAATATTGTTTCAAAAAGGTATGGTTAAGGGGGTAGACAATTCACCATAGCTGAAGAAGCGTATGTAGCTAAGACAAGGACGATGAGAAAGCTAATAGCAAGTCTTCCAACACCCATTGCCCTTTGTTCAAGTTTCTCTGGACCTCTAGTTTATCAATGTTAAGCAACACCTGTGTACGCAGTTGTTTACAAGGAGTTGATTTTTATTGGTAAAAGTCATGCGAAACACTAAAATAAAATCTTGTTAGAGATTTTACTCTTTCGAATCTTATGCTGTAAATTCAAACGAAATGACGTCATTTTGTAATCAATGAAGCGTTATCAAACGCTTCTTGACCAACATAAATTGCTTTGCAGAAATTTGTCCTCCTTCCCTTTCTCATTTTCCTTTTACACAATTTCATTATAATATTAACTTTAGGATCTGAGATTTAACCTTTCTTTATGTATAGATTTAACCTTTTTTACGTATAGATTTAACCTTTCCTTATGAACCCATTAATCATAGGGTTGACCTTTCCCTAGATTTCTTAGTTTCCTTATGTATAGATGAATCACATATATACTAGCTAATGAACCCGTGCAAATGCACGGAACTGTATGCAGTTTAATTTAATTGTCAATCGTAAACTATTTATAGTGGATGAAGAATTCCAACAAACAAAAACAGCTAATGAGTTCTAAGTGCCGATGCATATTTTACGCGTTGAACATAATACTTGACTTTGTGTATAAACTTCTCTTATAAATTAGCTCACAACTTTAAGATGATAAAAATTGATAACCATGAAGACATCATTTTTCGAAGATGATCATAATCAAATTCACCAAATCTACACTAATCAATTATACAAACATCTAAGGTTGGTGTAAAAGTTAAAACATAGACAAAGTAAAAAGGGAGGGTATGGTAAATGATCTAACGTCTTCAAAGAACTATACCATGGCGTCTAGCATTTAAGTAATCTGTGTTATATCTGCATGTATTGCTTTGAGTTTTAATTATTCATGATACTAAATTCTGAACCAATCTCTTAAAAAAATTACGTGAATAACATTCTTGGCCAAGAAATAATAGGGAAAGACAAGACCTTAGGACCCCTCTTCCATCTCCCTCTCACATAATGTGATAATATGTCTTGGATAAAAAAATCGGGAATGTGTGGGTGTCCCATATCGGTTATTCAGAGAAGGTTACAACTTGACCCTAAGTGTGTAAGTCTTGTCCCACATTAGTTATTTAGAGAAAGTCACTACTTATCTTTAAGTATATATGTGTTGTCTTGTATTGTGTTTTAAGTACAAAAAAAAAAAAGAGAGGAATAGTCCTTCTTTGACCAAGTCAAAGAGAGAAGAGTCATTCTTTAAGTAGGACAAGAGAGAAGAACCATTCTTTGAGAGGGTTTATAGAGAGAGACAAAGGTTTGTAATCTCTAGTGACAAACATAGTAAAATCGCTGCTACCACTGTGGAGTAGACTTTTGCCGAACCACGTAAATATTGTGTGCCTCTATTTTCTGTTATTGTTTTTCGATTATCTTCTTTAATGCTTGGTGCGGAATCTAGTGTATCCTTTAACAAGTGGTATCAGAGTTGAGGTTCACGGTAGATTGAAAGCACCTTGCATTGGCGCCAAATACTTCGACGAAGTATAATTTGGAGAAGTTTGATGGATCAAACGATTTTAGCTTATGGAGGATGAAGATGCGTGCTGTTCTAATTCAGCAAGGGTTGTTGAAAGCGTTAAAATGGAAACAAGGGCTTTCTAATACGATGTCTGCTGATGAAAAAGAAGACATGTTGCCCTGTTTCTATGTTTAGCTGACAATGTGTTGCGAAAGGTTTCTCAGGAAACGACGCCAGCTGGATTATGGCTGAAATTGGAGAGCTTATACATGACGAAGTCTCTGACAAATTGCCTGTATTTAAAGCAACATCTGTATACTCTTCGGATGAAAGAAGGTAATATAACAAGGTAATATTAGACATGCAAAATATTGATATCAAGATAGAAGATAAGGATAAAGCTTTACTGTTGCTGTGTTCTTTACCTCCGTCATATGAACATCTTGTTAATACCTTATTATATGGGAAGGACAATATCTCTAAGGAGGAGGTTGAGGCTGTGATAAATTCTCAGGAATTAAGGAAGAAGGTTGCAGAAAATAGGAGAGAAGAACATGGTGAAGGTCTGTTGACTCGAAGCCGAAGCACTGACCATGCTGGGTCTAAAAATAATAGAAGATTGAGGTCTCAGTCAAAGGCTAGCAAATTGAAGTGTTATTATTGTCATAATGAATGGCATTATAAAAAGGATTGTCCTGAGCGTAAAGGGAAGAAAAAGGATAATTCCAAGACGGCTGATGCTGGAGTAGTAGAAGATAATTCTGATGGTGCGTATGTTCTCTCAGTTACTATTAGTTCCTCAAATGGAGGGTGGATTCTTGATACGGGTTGCTCCTATCATATGCATCCTAATAGAGATTGATTTGCCACTTATTGCTCATTTGATGGTGGGAAGTTCTTATGGGAAACGATGTTACATGTAAAGTGGTTGGGATAGGTTCAATTCTGATTAGGATGCATGATGGTACTGTGAGAACTTTGACTGATGTCAGGCACATTCCAGAGCTGAGGGAAAATTTGATTGCTTTGGGTATGCTTGACTCCAACAGTTGTAGCTATCGGGCTGCAGGTGGAGTTATGAGGATAATGAAGGGTGCTCTTGTTGTGATGAAGAGGTTGAAACAAAATAGTCTCTATTTGTTGCAGGGTAGCACAGTTACAGGGGCAGCAGCAACAACTTCATTTTCTGATATAGATTTTGACACTATCAAGCTTTGGCATATGCATCTTGGGCATATGACTGAGAGAGGTATGGATGTGCTGAGCAAACAAGGTTTGCTGGGAAGCAAAAAAATGGGAAACTGGATTTTTGTTAGCATTGTGTCGTCAGGAAGCAGTGCAGGGTGAAATTCAGTTGGGTTGTTCATACCACCAAAGGTACGGTGGATTATATTCATTCAGATCTTTGGGGTCCTTCTACGGTTCCTTCTAAGGGTGGTGGCAGATATATGTTGACCTTTATTGATGACTTCTCAAGAAAGATCTGGTTGTACATTCTGAAAAAGAAGAGTGATGTCTTTGTTCAGTGGAAGCAGTTTAAGATGAAGATTAAAAAGCAGACCGGCAAAGAAATTAAATGCTTGAGGTCTCACAATGGCATGGAATATTACTTGGATGAGTTTACAGAGTTCTGCAAGAATGAAGGCATAGTGAGGCTTGCACTGTTAGAAAAATGCCACAGCAGAATGGGGTTGCAGAACGGATGAATAGGACTCTCCTTGAGAGGGCTCGATGTATGCTTTCAAATGCAAGGTTATTGAAGGAATTTTGGGCAGAAGCCGTTAACACAACTGCATATTTGGTAAATAGGTCTCCATCGACTGCAATTGATTGCAAGACTCTTGAAAACGTTTGGTCTGGTGAGTATGCTAATTATGAAAATTTGAGGATATTTGGTTGTCTTGCTTATGCTCATGTTAATGATGGTAAACTTGAGTCGAGAGCAAAGAAGTGCATTTTCTTAGGCTATGCAAATGGGGTAAAAGGGTACCGGTTGTGGTGTCCTGATTCTGAGTCATCGAAGAAGAGGGAGTTGATTGATGCAGGGAAAGACCACGGTGCCAGGGAGAAGGTGGAGCTAGAGTTTCGAGCTCTAGATTCTTTGCCTATAATTCCTACAGATAAGGATTATGGTTCTCATTCTACCGAATGAAGAACCTCAGGAACAGTAGTATAACATTGCTAGAAATAGACCGAGAAGAGAAATTTGACCTCCTCAGAAGTATGGATATGCGGATATGTTTGCTTATGCTCTTAGTGTGGCAGAGAGTATTGAGGTTAAATAGCCCGCTATATACAAAGAGGCCATCAAGAGCATGGAATCAATGTAGTGGACAGTTGCTATGAGTAAGGAGATGGAATCTTTTTACAAGAATCAAATGTGGGAATTGGTGAAATCGCCTGTGTGCCAGAAGATTGTTGGTTGCAAATGGGTCTACAAGAAGGAGGGAATTCCTGGAATGGAAGATGCTAGGTATAAAGCACACTTGGTAGCTAAGGGTTTTACTTAGAGAGAAGGTATTGATTACAATGAAATATTTTCTCCTGTAGTAAAACATACTTCGATAAGAGTGTTGCTTGCTATGGTTGCTCTATATGACTTGCAGTTAGAACAATTAGATGTCAAGATAGCTTTTCTACACGCTGAGTTGGAGGAACATATATTCATGCGTCAACCAGAGGGGTTCGTGATCCAAGGTAAGGAAGATCATGTTTGCTTGTTGAAGAAATCTTTGTATGGATTAAAGCAATCTCCAAGGCAGTGGTATAAGCGGTTCGGCACTTTCATGGTAGAGAGAGGTTACACCAGGAGTGCCTATGACAGTTGTGTGTATCACTAGAGGCTCGCGAATGGTTCTCATATATACTTATTGTTGTATGTTGATGATATGTTGATTGCTGCAAAATGGTTTGAAAGAGCAGTTGAAAAGGAAATTTGAGATAAAAGACTTAGGTGCAGCAAAGAGGATATTAGGGATAGAGATTCAAAGGGATTGATCTGCAGGAATTTCGTACTGGTCCCAATAAAAAGTACATTGAGCGAGTACTGCAACGCTTTGGTATAGAAAACTCCAAACCTATGACTACTCATTTGGCGGCACACTTCAAGCTTCAGTAGCTAATTCCCCACAGACCTAGGAGAAGGTGGAGCACATGGCGTGTGTTCCATATGCCAGTGCAGTGGGCAGTCTCATGTATGCTATGGTTTGTATGAGACATGATATTTCTCATGCAGTCAGTGTGGTTAGCAGGTACATGGGTAATCCTGGGAAAATTCATTAGCAGGCAGTGAAGTGAATACTTCGATACCTGAGAGGTGCTACAGATACTAGTTTAGTCTACCATCGAGGCAGTGATGCAACTGGTAGAGTTATTGGATATATGGATTCAAACTACGTTGGAGATTTGGATAGGAGGAGATCTTTGACAGGTTATGTCTTCACTTTTTTGAGCTGTGTGATCAGTTGGAAGGCTACTCTTCAAACTATTGTTGTCTTGTCTCTTACAGAAGCTGAGTACATAGCAGCGACCAAAGCAGTGAAGGAAGCTATTTGGTTGAAATGATTGGTTGGTGATTTGGGTTTGAAGCAGGAGTCTAGCACTGTTTACTGTGACAGCCAAAGTGCCATACATCTGACCAAAAATCAGATGTTCCATGAGCGGACCAAGCACATTGATGTCAGGTTTCATTTTATTCGGGATGTGGTTTCTCAGGGTACTATTATGGTAGATAAGATTTTCACAGATGAAAATCTAGCAGACATGATGACAAAGTATATTCCAGAGATCGAGTTTAAGCACTGCTTAGATTTGATCAGTATCAGCAGTATTTAAGGTGCAGCCATAGGGGTAGGTGTGGTAACAGCAGATGATATTTTCAGATTGTTTGTGGCTTGTTTTATCCAAGCCAAGGTGGAGATTTGTGATAATATGTCTTGGATAAAAAAACCCAGAATGTGTGGGTGTCCCACATCGGTTATTCAGAGAAGGTTACAACTTGACCCTAAGTATATAAGTCTTGTCCCACATTGGTTATTTAGAAAAAGTCACTAATCTCTAAGTATATATATGTGTTGTCTTGTATTGTATTTTAAGTACAAGAAAAATAGAGAGGAAGAGTCCTTCTTTGACTAGGTCAAAGAGAGAAGAGTCGAGAGGGTTTGTAGAGAGAGACAAAGGTCTGTAATCTCCAGTGACAAGCATAGGAAAATTGCTGCTACCACCGTGGAGTAGGCTTTCATCGAACCACGTAAATCTTGTGTGTCTCTATTTTCTGTTATTATTTTTTGATTATCTTCTGTAATGTTTGGTGCGGAATCTAGTGTATCCTTTAACACATAACTTAGAAAATGACTATATAAGTGATCCCATCTACAAATAAAAGAATATAATTTGCTACTGATGTGCTTTACGGTTAATGACCAAAAAAAGTAGAGATCAAATGGATAGGATCAAAAGTTCAAGCATAAATATTATAAGTTTGAATGATGTATGGATTATAAACATTGTGCTTGCAGTCTAATAATCCTATTAGCATTGTTACCTGCAAACGCCAAATTACAACTACATAGTTATGTTGCACACACTTCTGGATGTGTTTTCACTTCACCATGTGTGAGTTGTATTCTTGCCAGGGCCACATATGCGGTAAAACTTGTAGTTTTATAACGTTTAGTAGTAACTTCTAAAGAATGAATATTAAACCTTGGTTTTGGTCATCAATTTGCAAAGATTGCTTATATGACAGTTCTCCATTTTCATTCGTTCAGACTAAGAAAACAAGGCCACATAAAAAATAAATGAATTGCACAAAACGGTAATAGTGATCAACTATCCTCCGAGTTAGGAACTTACAATTCTATTATCAAATCAAAACAAACACTATTATGAACTCTAATCAGATTACGCTTAGCCACAAGCAAAGGTATTCTATGTCTTAAAGGCTAATGATCCAATATTGAAAGTGGTAAAGTATTCATCGATAATAAGATTCTCCATAGAAATACCCATTTCATAAACTAACAGCTAAATGCCAAATTCAGCAGGAAACAAAACACATCTTTAGAGACGATGTTGATAATTAATAATCTGCATGCTTGTAGTTGTATACTATACAAAAATTTCTTAATCCCTTTCAAAAAGAAATTGTCATTTATCTGAAATTGCTATTGATATACGGTACCTTTAGCAACAAACATATATAGAGGGGCGTAGGCTCACCCTTATAGGATCCATAAGCAACCAAATTATTTATATTTTACATGATAATAACTATAGCTAATCCAACGGAAGTCGTGACCCTTTTTCTTTCGGAAAAGATTTGGCTGCTACCTCTGTTGGAGGAATCTTCCTCCTACCCCTTATATAGCGACAATCAATTCTCTAAATGTTTCTAGTGGCTTTTATTTAGTGACGCTAAAAAAAGTGCTACTAATAATTGTTGCTGAAAGTGTTAGAAGAAAAGTCGCTTGAAATATTTAACGACTATTAATTGTCACTATACATGGGGTTGAAGGAAGATTCCTACAACTCGAGTAGGAGCCAAACTTTGTTCTTTTCTTTCCTGATATTTCAAAACTTTGTATCTCTTATAAGGTCGGGATACAAATCAAAGAACATTGTAAAAGAAACATAGAGTTCTTGTAATTTTAAGAATTAATTGGCCGGTAGTCCAGAATTTGCTGATAAAAATATTGAACGACAAAACTCATAAAAACCATTAACCATTACCTACTCAAGCAACCTTAGGTACAATCTTTAGCCCAAGACAATCAACAATATATGTTGTATATACAATGAAAAATAAAAGAAAGTTTGTAATAACTCTAGTATGGTGTATGATCACTACTACTAAATTGGGTTAGGAGTGGCAGGATGGACTTGGAAATTCAGATAATTTGTGCGCTATGCCAGTTAGTATTTGTGGATAATGAATCAGGCAAGGAAGAATGCTATACAAATTAGAGGATGCAAACCTACTTCGTCTGATATGTAGACACTAATGGTACTCTTGTATCCCACTGGAACATTTCACCTAAGGTATTGTGGTTCATACTAATAGTCCTCAAAATCAGATTATTACCTGTACAGGCACTAGCCTAAACCTTCACTACATTGGTGAGAAAATTTAACATAGATCAGAATATATACTCTTGGGAATCTTCAAAATTACGCATGCAAGATATGGCTTCCAAGACTTGCTTCTGAACTCTTCCTGGACTCCTCAAGGATTTATGCCAGATTGTAAAAAAAGATGTAGAAGAAAGGTCAAGATCCTTTATCTGGCAGGAAAGAAGAAGAAAAGGCCAGGCATAGAGATGCTGAGAGAGTCTAAGAAGAGTAAAAGAAAGAGGGAAGAAGGAAGACAGGTGCGAGGGAAGTTGACTATGTGGGCGCCTGCACTGCGCACCTAAAGTTCAAGGGATAATATGATGTCAACTCCAAATTTAAGTGAGAGAAGTTCAGATTAATTGTAATACTAATAAAAAAGTTAGATTAGAAGTTCACATTCAAGATAAACTTAATAGATAAGTTTAGAAGTCAACATTTAAGGTAAGTTTAATAGTCATATTAAAGATATCATAAGTTCATATTCAAGGTAACCTCAGAGCTAACCGAGAGTAGAGAATCAGTGAAGAACTCGACCTTTATATAGTTATATTGATATATAGGTTGTAATATGCATTCTCAAAATTAATACAATCTAATACTATTTTAATATGGTATAAGAGCTTCCCAAAACACGGACCCAAATACCCAATTTTTTTTTTAGGCATTTCAACAAACACCTAGCACACCCTCTTGCCACCAAAACCTTACGGATACACAAAAGTTACAAAACCATCCAATCTTCTTCATGGCTTCTTCCATAAACCCAGCCACCTCTGGTCCAACCTCCCTATATTATCTCTATAACTCTGATCAACTAGGAAAACCCCTTGTCACCCAATTGCTCACCGACAATAATTACCCCAAATGGAGTCAGCCCTCAAAGCGAAAAACAAACTGGGTTTCATTGACAACACCATCCAAAAACCTGCCGTAGATTCTGCAGAACTACCTTCTTGGATGTGCTAAAATTCTATGGTTACTTCCTGGCATATTCATTCTATCGTTCTTTCCATTGCTAATAGCATACTTTGGACAACTAATGCTCATGAAATCCGGGTTGATTTTTGTGACCGTTTTGCTCAGGAAAATGCGTAAGGGATATGATGACCCATCTCTACTAATGCACAAAACACAGATTCAGTGTCTCAATATTACACCACACTCAAGTCCTACCACGACGAACTCTCGTCATAGCGAACACCACCTAATTATAACTGGGCGCCATGAAAATCCACAAGGAATTCCTTGACAGTGTGCCCTCATGGATTATCTACAGGGACTTAATGAATTGTATGCTTCTGTTCGAAGCAAAATATTCTAATGGATCCTCTTCCATCCATGGCAAAAAGCCTACTCCTTGATTTTACAAGAAGGAAGACAATGCTTTCTTATTCAAGAATCTCGTCCTACTTCACATGCCCTAGATGCAATGGCAACAACCCATAAAGAAGAATGACATCGCACTTTGACGACTTTCATTCGACTTTGGCAGTATCACATAAGCCACCATTTTCATCTTCGTACTCAACTTCAAACCTTTCCTTACTGCTCTAAATGTTACTCATTAGCCTACCAACTTCTCCAAAGCCATAAAATTTCAAGAATGGCGAGATGCAATGCAATATGAAATTGTAGCCTTAACTACAAACAATACTTGGTCCCTTGTTCCTTTACTACTTGATAAGAAAGCCATTGGCTCTAAATGGGTTTTCCAAATCAAACGACGTGCTGATGGATCTATTTAACGCTACAAGGCCTGCCTTGTTGCCAAGGGCTACACCCAGATTAAGGGCATTGATTACCATGACACTTTACTGCTGCTGCTAAGCTCGTCACTCTTCGGGTTCTCCTTACTGTTGCTGCTGCAAGTATCTGGCCCATCCATCAATTGGATGTCCATAATGCATTTTTACAAGGTGATCTTGCTAAAGATGTGTACATGCTTCCACCCCCTGGTTACCATCGCAAAGAGGAGAATCTTGTTTGCAAACTACAAAAATTGCTATATGGACTCAAGCATGCTTCTCACAATTAGTTTTCTAAGTTCTCTCCTAAGCAATGGCTTCACGCAGTCTGAAGCTGTTTATTCTTTATTTACTCTTCATCAACGGGGTGCTACACTTTTTGTTCTCGTTTATGTAGATGACATCCTCATTACAGGTTTCAGTGCAACCTTCCTTCACCATATCAAAGCTCGTGTCTGCGACCAATTTCACACAAAAGACAGTATCTTTGAAATACTTTCTGGGCATCTAAGTTGCACGCTCCTCTCCGGGACTCTATCTTTCCCAATGCAAATATACTTTTGACATTCTTGATGATTGTGGCCTCATTGGTGCTCGTCCCTCCGAATTTCCCATGGAACAACACTTAAAACTTTCAAGCTCTACTAGTCTCATATTATCCAATCCATCTCCGTACAGATGCTTGGTAGGTCACCTCATCTATCTCACTATCACTCACTCTGATATTTTTCACACTATGAATATATTAAGTCAGTTCATGCATCAGCCTTGGCAGCCTCGTCTTGATGATGCTCATCATTTACTGCGCTTCTTGAGGCGAAGGCATTTTTTTTTCCTTTCAAGTATGAGCTAAATATAATAGCTTTCTATGATTTTGATTGGGTGAGTTGCCCAATGACTAGATGTTAGAAGACAAAGAAGCAAACCACCATTTCCTGCTTCTCTGCTAAAGCCGAATATCATTACATGACCGTTACAACTTGTCAACTTGCTTGGATTTCCTACCTCTTACGTGATCTTGGCATACCTTAGACGACTCCCGTTCCTCTTCATTGTGATAACCAAGTTGCCATTCACATTGCTACCAACCCAGTCTTTCATGAGTGCACTATACACATTGAGCTCAATTGCCATGTCGTTCGTGAAAAGTTAACCTTTGGTTTACTGCCAAAATTTCTTGTCATGATCAACTTGCTAATTTGTTCACTAAGTCTCTCGATCGTGATCACTTAAAGACCAAGTTAGGCATTCGTGATCTCTATGTTCCAACTTGAGTGGGAGTCTTGACCAACATAAATTGATTCATAAAAATTTGTCCTCCTTCCATTTCTCATTTTCCTTTTACACAGCTTCATTACAGGATTAAATTTATGATCTGAGACTTGACTTTTTCTCATATTTAGATTTGACCTTTCCTTTTGTATGGATTTGACATTTCCTTATGAACACATTAATCATAGGGTTGACCTTTCCTTACATTTCTTAGTTTCCTTATGTTTAGCTTAATCATAAGGTTTTTAGGTTGGTCCGTGCATATAAGTTGTAATCTGCATTCTATTCAATACCATTTTAATAATGCTCATGACAAGTTTTGAAAAAGCCATTACCCTTCTCTTCAAGTTTATCAAAGATAAGCCGCACTATTATATATGCTAGCTCCCTTTTAAACAATGAGTTGATTTCTATAGGTAAAATCTTGTTAAGAAAATTTTGATAAGCTTAAGGTTGGAGGAGAAGGATTCATGAAGAAGACATAAAAGAAATTGATGGCTAACGTAAAAAAAATCCGGAAGGTTCAAGTTAAGAAATAAAATTTAGAAATTGTTCATCAAGGCTTCACAAAGAAAGAGAAACATAAGAAAAGTAATTTTTATGTAAAATGTATCAATCAATTGTCAAAGTGGCAGTCAAAGTCCTTTCTACTGAAGAAAAAATCATCAATGATCACAGTAAACACCTCCACAATACAATATTTAACTTGATAAAGTTATTTAACAACAAATCACTAATCTTAAATGAAAGAAGCGGTAAACACGTATAGGTATTTTAATGTGAATATTAAATCACATAATGAAATTTGCGCGTATAACTTAATGTAGTACAAGAATTTAAACTTTTAAAAAAATAATCTTCATATATTATTGTTCTTTGTAATTTGCTTTGAAATTTAGAAGAATGAAGATAGAACAAGTAGGACAAAGACCGTTTCGGATGGCAGCACAAGAACGCAAAAACCCAACAAAAAGAAACCCATATACCTTAATATTACAAGACAATTGCATTTTTGTGAATATATAAAATATGAGTACCCATTAGTTCAAAGACTGAAAAACATTTGAAAGTTTCATTACGACTGTGGTCCCTGTGCTTGTTGTTAGGTTCGAAGATTAGAAGCTCATTAGAAGCATTAATTCAATTTCATGAACTTTTGAAAGCTTATGCAATCCAAAATAAGTGTGCAAGTTGGTAGAAAAGGTAAAGGGAAAAGTTGATAACATCCATAAGCATAATCAAACTGAGTAGAATAGAGCCTGTATATAGACATGAAAAGAATATCCTAAAAAAAACAGAAAAGAAAGTCCTACAAGAACTCGATAGAAAATTTTATACTAAGAATGATAGAGATTTGAAACTGAATATCTGCCCTCAAAGTTAAGGCGGTAGAGAAGAGCAAGCTTGAGAAGTATGCATTGGGTTTTTGTCCATATCACATACTTGAAGTTTTTCAATGGAGAATTGCTTAAGCCGTAGAGGTTTTTTTACATTTGTTTTAGGCTTTGCATGAGTCCAAATACGCGTCAAGTTGCGAGCAAGTTTAATTTTTCCCGAATTGCTCGAATAAGGTAAGAAATTCTAATTTCATTACCGTGGCTAGGGTTTCACTTGTTTGAATCTTGTCAACTCTTTCCAATTCGTTAAATGATGGATTGATTCTGAAATCCAATTGCGTTAATTTTGATTTCTTTCCATGATACCCAAATTTTTTAAAGCTATTAAAAATCTGGTTAGTGTTCATCCATCTCTACACAGTTCGGTTGTAAATATAACTCATCCTTGTTTCTTCATGGCTTCTTCCATAAGCCCAGCCACCTTTGGTCCAACCTCTCTATATTATCTCTATAACTCTGATTAACTAGGAAAACCCCTTGTCACCCAATTGCTCACCGACAATAATTACCCCAAATGGAGTCGGCCCTCAAAGCGAAAAACAAACTGGGTTTCATTGACAACACCATCCAAAAACGTGCCGTAGATTCCGCAGAACTACCTTCTTGGATGTGCTAAAATTCTATGGTTAATTCCTGGCATATTCATTCTATTGTTCTTTCCATTGCTAATAGCATACTTTGGACAACTAATGCTCATGAAATCTGGGTTGATTTTTGTGACCGTTTTGCTCAGCAAAAAGCGTAAGGGATATGATGACCCATCTCTACTAATGCACAAAACACAGATTCGGTGTCTCAATATTACACCACACTCAAGTCCTACCACGACGAACTCTCATCATATCAAACACCACCTAATTATAACTGGGCGCCATGAAAATCCACTAGGAACTCCTTGACAGTGTGCCCTCATGGATTATCTACAGGGACTTAATGAATTGTATGCTTCTATTGGAAGCAAAATATTCTAATGGATCCTCTTCCATCCATGGCAAAAAGCCTACTCCTTGATTTTACAAGAAGGAAGACAATGCTCTCTTATTCAAGAATCTCATCCTACTTCACATGCCCTAGATGCAATGGCAACAACCCATAAAGAAGAATGACATCGCACTTATGACGACTCTCATTCGACTTTGGCGGTATCACATGAGCCACCGTTTTCATCTTCGTACTCAACTTCAAACCTTTCCTTACTGCTCTAAGTGTTAGTCATTAGCCTACCAACTTCCACAAAGCCATAAAATTTCAAGAATGGCGAGATGCAATGCAATATGAAATTGTAGCCTTAACTACAAACAATACTTGGTCCCTTGTTCCTTTACTACTTGATAGGAAAGCCATTGGCTCTAAATGGGTTTTCCAAATCAAACGACGTGGTGGATCTATTGAACGCTACAAGGCCTGCCTTGTTGCCAAGGGCTACACCCAGATTGAGGGCATTGATTACCATGACACTTTACTGTTGCTGCTAAGCTCGTCACTCTTCGGGTTCTCCTTACTATTGCTGCTGCAAGTATCTGGCCCATCCATCAATTGGATGTCCATAATGCATTTTTACAAAGTGATCTTGCTGAAGATGTGTACATGCTTCCACCCACTGGTTACCATCGCAAAGAGGAGAATCTTGTTTGCAAACTACAAAAATCGCTATATGGACTCAAGCATGCTTCTCACAATTGGTTTTCTAAGTTCTCTCCTAAGCAATGGCTTCACGCAGTCTCAAGCTATTTATTCTTTATTTACTCTTCATCAACGGGGTGCTACACTTTTTGTTCTCGTTTATGTAGATGACATCCTCATTATAGGTTTCAGTGTAACTTCCTTCACCATATCAAAGCTCGTGTCTGCGACCAATTTCACACAAAAGACAGTATCTTTGAAATACTTTCTGGGCATCTAAGTTGCACGCTCCTCTCCTGGACTCTATCTTTCCTAATGCAAATATACTTTTGACATTCTTGATGATTGTGGCCTCATTGGTGCTCGTTCCTCCGAATTTCCCATGGAATAACACTTAAAACTTTCAAGCTCTACTAGTCTCATATTATCCAATCCATCTCCATATAGACGCTTGGTAGGTCGCCTCATCTATCTCACTATCACTCACTCTGATATTTTTCACACTAAGAATATATTAAGTCAGTTCATGCATCAGCCTTGGCAGCCTCGTCTTGATGCTGCTCATCATTTACTGTGCTTCTTGAGGCGAAGGCATTTTTTTTCCGTTCAAGTCTGGGCTAAATATAATAGCTTTCTATGATTTTAATTGGGTGAGTTGCCCAATGACTAGACGTTGGAAGACAAAGAAGCAAACCACCATTTCCTGCTTTTCTGCTAAAGCCGAATATCGTTACATAACCGTTACAACTTGTCAACTCGCTTGGATTTCCTACCTCTTACGTGATCTTGGCATACCTTAGATGACTCCCGTTCCTTTTCATTGTGATAACCAAGTTGCCATTCACATTGCTACTAACCCAGTCTTTCATGAACGCATTATACACATTGGGCTCAACTGCCATGTCGTTCGCGAAAAGTTAACCTTTGGTTTGCCGCTAAAATTTCTTGTCATGATCAACTTGCTAATTTGTTCACTAAGTCTCTCGATCGTGATCACTTAAAGACCAAGTTAGGCATTTGTGATCTCCATGTTCCAACTTGAGCCAGAGTCTTGACCAACATAAATTGCTTCATAGAAATTTGTCCTCCTTCCATTTCTCATTTTCCTTTTACACAGCTTCATTACAGAATTAAATTTATGATCTGAGACTTGACTTTTTCTCATATTTAGATTTGACCTTTCCTTTTGTATGGATTTGACATTTCCTTATGAACACATTAATCATAGGGTTGACCTTTCCTTATATTTCTTAGTTTCCTTATGTATAGCTTAATCATAAGGCTTTTAGGTTGCTCCGTGTATATATAAGTTGTAATCTGCATTCTATTCAATACCATTTTAATAATGCTCATGACAAGTTTTGAAAAAGCCATTGCCCTTCTCTTCAAGTTTATCAAAGATAAGCCGCACTATTATATATGCTAGCTCCCTTTTAAACAATGAGTTCATTTCTATAGGTAAAATCTTGTTAAGAAAATTTTGATAAGCTTAAGGTTGGAGGTAGAGTTGTCAAATGGGCCGGGCGGCCCGCGGGCTGGCCCGGCCCGGCCCCTTTCTAGCTCGGGCTGGCCCGGCCCCTTTGATGAACAGTGCTGGCTCGGCCTTTTAGGGCCTAGGGCCTGGGCCAGGCTTACATTTCCCAGGAAAAAGCCCGGGCCCGGCCCGGCCCGGCCTAGGTCAGGCCCGGTTCAGCCCCCCTCTTTACTTTTGAAATTTCACTTTTCCCCCCCTTTCCCCCCAATGGATTTATTCCCCTTTTCCCCCCTAAACAGTACTGAAGATTTAAGTAATGCGAAGAATAATAACACATCTTAAAGTCTTTGATTTTTTTTTTATAAATATAGTGGTCATGGGATCGAGTAAATTTCCAACATCTTTATGTATTGAAATTGCTGACCCCAATGCATCGTGTACGCCACATTTGCTGTATTTTGTCAATTTATGTTACAATTTGAGTGGGCTGGAACTTGGAATCTGTTAGGGACGCTTTAATAAAGCGTCCCTAACAGCAAATTACCATAATTAAAAAAACCCTTACCTTGAATAAGAAGAAAATGTCAAAAAAAAAAATAAAAAAAAGAAATTTGGGCCCCGGCCGGCCCAAGCCCGGCCCTAAATGTTGGGCCTAGGGCCTGGGCTTGGACCGGGCCCAAATATCCTCAGAACCAGGCCCGGCCTGGCCCGGCCCGGTTGGCAGCCCCTTGGCCCGGCCCCGGCCCGATTTGTTGGAGGCCCGATGGGCTTGGGCTGGGCCGGCCCAAGCCCGGCCCATTTGACATCTCTAGTTGGAGGAGAAGGATTCATGAAGAAGACATAAAAGAAATTGACGGCTAACGTAAAAAAATTCGGAAGGTTCAAGTTAAGAAATAAAATTTAGAAGTTGTTCATCAAGGCTTCACCAGAAAGAGAAACATAAGAAAAGTAATTTTTATGTAAAATGTATCAATCAATTGTCAAAGCGGCACTCAAAGTCCTTTATACTGAAGAAAAAATCATCAATGATCACAGTAAACACCTCCACAATACAATATTTAACTTGACAAAGTTATTTAACAACAAATCATTAATCCTGCATGAAAGAAGCGGTAAACATGTATAGGTATTAGTAATGTGAATATTAAATCACATAATGAAATTTGTGTGTATAAGTTAATGTAGTACAAAAATTTAAACTTTTAAAAAAATAATCTTCATTTATTATTGTTCTTTGTAATTTGCTTTGAAATTTAGAAGAATGAAGATGGAACAAGTAGGACAAAGACCGTTTCGGATGGCAGCACAAGAACACAAAAAACCCAACAAAAGAAACCCATATACCTTAATATTACAAGACAATTGCATTTTTGTGAATATATAAAATATGAGTACCCATTAGTTCAAAGACCGAAAAACATTTGAAAGTTTCGTTATGACTGTGGTCCCCGGTGCTCGTAATTGTTAGGTTCGAAGATTAGAAGCTCATTAGAAGCATTAATTCAATTTCATGAACTTTTGAAAGCTTATGCAATCCAAAATAAGTGTGCAAGTTGGTAGAAAAGGTAAAGGGAAAATATGATAATATCCATAAGCATAATC
This sequence comes from Escallonia herrerae, assembly GCA_033070095.1. NCBI lineage: Eukaryota > Viridiplantae > Streptophyta > Magnoliopsida > Escalloniales > Escalloniaceae > Escallonia > Escallonia herrerae. The sequence continues at coordinate 24,111 of JAVXUP010001218.1, forward strand.
AAACTGAGTAGAATAGAGCCTGTATATAGACATGAAAAGAATATCCTAAAAAAAACAGATAAGAAAGTCCTACAAGAACTCGATAGAAAATTCTTTACTAAGAATGATAGAGATTTGAAACTGAATATCTGCCCTCAAAGTCAAGGTAGTAGAGAAGAGCAAGCTTGAGAGGTATGCATTGGGTTTTTGTACATGTCACATACTTGAAGTTTTCAATGGAGGATTGCTAAAGCCGTAGAGGTTTTTTCACATTTGTATTAGGCTTTGCATGAGTCCAAATCCGCGTCCAGTTGCGCTCAAGTTTAATTTTTCCTGAATTGCTCGAATAAGGTAAGAAATTCTAATTTCGTTACCGTGCGGCCAGGGTTTCACTTGTTTGAATCTTGTCAACTCGTTAAATGATGGGTTGATTCTGAAATCCAATTGCGTTAATCTTGATTTCTTTCCATGATACCCAAATTTATTAAAGCTATTAAAAATCTGGTTAGTGTTCATCCATCTCTACACAGTTCGGTTGTAAATATAACTCATCCTTGTTTACAATGTGGGTCCCACTAACTTGTGCCTTACATGGCTCTTAGTGCAACCCGTTGGTCATGCCTTCACACTCCTATTTGCTTCTTGCACCAATTTTGTGAACGATTCGCAATTCGGGCACTCGCTTAGGTGGATTGTCACACGTTACAGCTTGTTGGGTTCATTATTATTCTTTTACTTCTACTTTGTACATTCAGTTCCTTCGATTGGTTGCATCGAGCTTAAACAAACTCCTAGTCAAGTGCTTTATTTTCATTGAATATGTTTTTTTTTTCCTGGTCAACTTAATACTGATATTGACTATGTTTGAACAATTATCAAACTAAGAAGGTCCTTAAAACACACGTTTGTTTACATGCTCACAATCAGTGAATAGGTAGCATGCTAACGATATGCATACGTTTGAAACCTGTGCCAACAAGTTGTGAAAATTGTTAGTTATTGAGCATGATGCAAATAAGAATAAACTTCATTTCAAGCCTTAGCCAACAAGGCATGAAACTGGTTGGTTGTCAGATAAAGGACGCATCTTGGAAAGTCAGAGCCAATAATGCATGAAAGCTGTTGGTCATCTAGGGTTGCCGGACAAATGTATAAAGGCCAGACCAAACATTTTGAATTGGTTGTTAAACCGGAGGAAGCATGCAGCTTTGGCTTATGGGCTAGAACTGTGTGCACTGGTTAGAACTCTTGCTGAACAAGGCAGGGTGGGTTACACTTATAACTCGCTCATTGTTGTCTTCTTGTCCATTATACGTCAGTTTATAAATTCCCGATTTTATTTGTAAATAATTAGATCAAATCCTTGCACCTTTTGTGGTCAGGACAATCTACTACTAAATCAGCCACAAATTGTGACTCGAGCTCAGGTGCAAGTCTTTTTCCATAAGGAGCAAAAGTATTGGTGCGTATCTAACTTGTTTATTTGCAATACACGTATTTGGGATCTGAACATAATTTTTATGCGTTAAATACACGTTAGTACCTTGAAAGTATCCCAAAATCTCACTTGAGGACTTATCTTTTTAATTTTTACACACCAGGGTCTGGGTGCTGGTGGCGCTGTTATGATGGCGGCGGTGATGTCGGCGGGCTGTGGTGATTTGGTGGTGCAGTGGTGAGGCCGATCTGGTGGTGGTTTTAGGTGCACGATCTGGCCATCAGTGATACTGCGATGAGGCCGGCGGTGCTGGGGTGATTTGGTGGTTTGCTGGTGTTACGGTGGCTGTGTAGCGCCTGTGAGTGTAGAGATGGTGAAAGTGGTGATGGTTTGTGAGCGGCGATGGTTGTGCGCAACAGTGGTTGTAGTCTTCGCACTGGTGCATTTGCTCTGGCGTTGCTGTGATGAGACGACACCGACAGTGATTGTCGGTTGACAGCAGTGGGGAAGTTGAAAGGTTTGGGGATGGTTTTAAACAAGAGTTTTAAGAAAACAAAGTTGACTTGACAAAATTGCTCCTGACGGTTTGCCTAGATCGTTAGGAATTTGGACGGATGTCCTTATTTAATGCAAAATTAAAACTATAGACCTTTTGTGTAAAAATTGAACATTTGTACCCTCAAGTGAGATTTCGAGGTACTTTCAGGATACTAACGTGTATTTTACCCAATTTTTATCCTCTTTGCACCTGATATAGCCTCCCAAACACTTAAGCTTCCTCAGTAGCAGAAACCTGTTGACCACCGGCAGATAAAGATGTTGAGTCCCCAGCTCAAGAAATAGTTGCGTCTTCTAGTCTATGGTGTAAGCTGTGGAAACTCCAAATGTCAGAGAAATTGGAGATTTTCTTATGGGCAATTTTTCATCAAGAATTGGCAGTCTATTATGAGCTTATTGAAATAAAATGCCTTGTTTTGGATTCATGTCCTCTATGTTTCTTTCATTTTGAAACTCACGAACACCCCTGCTTAGAATATCAAATAGTTAGTATATTTGGCACAACTATTTTGGATGGCAGAGGGTTCCTTGCTATAGATTTTTTTCTACAAGGATGTCGCTTGTACATTAGTTTGAACAACCAATGTTTAGGAGAACAGCTGACCTCACGCATATAGTGTGGATTGTGGTCCTACTCTGGTCTACCTGGTGTTACCGAAATGCCTTGGTCTTTAAGGGTGAAAGATTTTCTAATTCTCAGATTTCGATACAGGGTTGAATATTGTTTAGTAATACTAGAGCCACTAGATGCAACTGAAAATGTTCTGGAAAAATTCAGAAGGCGGAAGTTCCCAATAGAAATGATCAGGTCTATGGCTATGAGCATTTTTACCCTCCACTCTACCCCTTTCATTACTCAATTTACTATGATTGTTCATTCCCTACACACCCAAAGTTTGGGGTAGGAATGGTCCCGTTTAATTCGGTTTTGGATACATAATATTTTCCTACTTTCTCTTAGAAATTTTATGGCTGAGATGAAAGCTAGAGCTTCGCAATCTGCATCAGGTGCTAATATTTTGTATAGAATGAGATATAGTATGGTAAATTGCATTCGACGGATATCACCAAGAGGAAAGAGTGTTTGTTGCAACTTTCATGGGCACTAGCTTCTTTTGCTTACTGATCAGGTAAAGGCTTGCAGGAGGAATGGTTGGTTCATGTACAGCCTACCATAACTCTCCCATAATCGGTCCATTGCTTGGATGAATTTCTCTGTAAGGTGTTTGGCTTGGCTACTATAGCTTTTTGTTAAACTAGTCATCTGCTCACGTTGGTTGGCTTGGTTACTAAAGCTTTTTGTTATACTAGTCATCTACTCATGTTGGATGTTGTTGTCATTTATTTTACAAATTTTTTCTATGTTTGATCTGTCATCTCTGTCGAATGTTTTGGTTGTTCACTCTTGATCTTGGTATATATTTTTAGATTCTCAGCAAGGAAGAAAAAGATAAAAAAGGAGTATGTGTTTCATTGGACTTGGGGTTTTTTTTTTTTTTGGTGGGGGGGGAGGATAATTTCTATATCCGTAATAAATTAAAGGAAAAAATATTCATGCATCAAGTGTCTCCTATCACCTCGTAGATCTAATTTTGGCACAACACCAAAAATTTAAAAACTTGGTTCCAGTACCAAATGACGGTCAAGATGGTTTTCAACCATACATTTGTTACTTTTCTAAGGGCAAATGTGTCTTTTTTACCCGTGAAATTCACATGTCGTCCTAATCAGCTCCAAATGGCACCAATTTTACACACGAATACCCTCCAACAGCTAAAGTTCTCTCTCCTTGTACACACAATAGAAATCTCTAATTCCCGAATTTCCCGATTAATCTCTTTAGGGCATAACAAATCCATGATTCACAGGGTAATGGAGCCACTAGAGTTGGAGATCATGTGTTCAGAGTTGACGTTTATACGCTTTGTTATGGTAAGTATCCCTCATTAACAATATCGGTATATCCCTCTAAGCAAACATAAAATTAAACTAATAAGTCCATATACGCACACTTGGACCCACAGAAACACATATTAGCTCCATACTGTAATATAAAATAATATTTTCAGGTCATGAGATGCTTTGGCCTACACTTGGCATGTTCAATACATTTTCACGAGATCATTTTTGGTTTATATAAAAATTATCCTTATCTTCTCACAAATCTATGTGGTTCACCACTATATCTTTTAGCCCACGCATCACCTGTGCAGCGACCCTAGTGATCTTTGACTAGTCAAGCACGACAATCTTAATCTCCCAGTTGTAATTACCTTTATAAGTAAACACATGGGAGTAACAAATGAGTAAGGTTAACTTGCTAGCTCAAATACACATAGGAAATTAAACAAATAATCAATAGCATATCTAGCAAAACTTAGACTAATAGATTGAGAAATCGATTGAAGGATAAGACGACTTGAATTAGAAACCCCAAAGTTTCAATTCCCCAAGCTGTAGAAATAAAATCACAGACGAGAAAATGGTGTTTCCTGGTGAAATTTAACACAAGGACCGTCTAAAGACTTGAAGTTGAATTTTGATTTCGGTGAAATTGAATATAGACTTCTACGTTTTTTTTAATGCTAGCACGGGATGGTGGTGGCAATGGTCGAAGCTGTTGATGATGATGATGATGCCTATAGCACTGGAACCAATTGATGTGCCTATAACATATAGATTTTCAACAAAGCTAGAGTTATGACATACTTAACTAATAGATTTGTGAGCAGAGCTAGGGTTTAAAAGGCACCAGAGAATGAGGTAGAAATGGCTAACAAGGTGGCTGGTGGGTCAGAGGGAGTGAGAAAATATAGAAAGCCTCTGTATCGGTGGTGGTGGAAGCGGCAGAGATTGTGCCAAAGGTGGTGGAAGCAGCAGCAGTACTAGAGCCAGTGATGCTGGAGGCGACACTTATAGTGCTTCAGATTGTGAGGACAGCAGTTACGGGCAAAGCAATTGATGGTGGTGACGGCGGTGGAAACAATTAAGAGCAGAGGCGACTTTGATCGGCATTGTCATATGCTCTCAGCAGCGATCATCGAGTTATATGTGTGATGGAGAAAAAGAATTCGACTGTTAAAGAAGAAAATGCCGTGTATGTGAATAAAATTTCCATGTGCAGCGCCCGAGTAATTGGTCGCTATCCAAAATCTATTTTCATTTTTCTCCACCCTCCACTCTAACCGATTTATTTAATGTCTAAGCAGCGACCAACTTGAAAAGCAGTACACATGTTCGTCACCATTTGACACATACCACGAATACAACTAAGTCGTCTCTATTTTTTGTTTCCATTAAGCCTTATTCATGTAGTGTTCTCGAACATCTAAGCACCCCTTTGTTTCAAGTCTTGACAACTTTTTAGTTTTCCCATTGGTGTTGATGGGACATTCCTCCTCTTTCAGCTCCCGTATTGCTCCGACAGTATCAAAACTGGGGTATCTAAACTGGCACAACAATTCTTTTTCTTGGGCTACTACCAGAGCTATATTTTTAGTTTTCTCCAATACCGCAATTTATTTCTAGTGAAGGTTCAAAAATGGCTCTCATAGTATGGCGATTCCTCTAGTTCTTTGTTTCTCCCTTCTTGAAAGTAAGAGAGGCCTTGCATTACCGACTCTAATGAGAAATAGTATTCTTGGACTAGGTTGCTATATATGTAAACTGAATACAGGAGAAGCATGACCCTGCACAAGGAATTCGTTTCTCTCAAAAGGCACTCATGTTACAGTAGGTGCGCAAGGCAGTATGCATGTGTGCTCTTTTTCATGAATGGTGGGCAGCTACAGCAGTGTGAAAGTTAAATTTTAAATAATAGTTGATCTGAGTAAGTTCCTCAGAAAATTAAAGTTCTATGGAAGAATTTAAATGGGTGCTGTATAACCCTCATTTCAATTCGACTATGCATGGTTTTTGTTCTTCTTTACTTTTTCTTCTTTGGGCCGTAAAGTATTTTTTTTTAGTTTTTTTTATTCATTTATTGAATTATCAAAAAGCATTATACTTAATTTTTGCTCAAACTAATAAATCATACTTAGAGCTACGACGAAACCGATCCTTTGGGGTAAAGAGAGAGAGAGAGAGAGAGAGAGAGAAAATTTGTTTTCAAGAGAGAAGATATATTTTTAAAACAAGTTACGGGGAATTTTATATAGTCGATTCATCGAGTCGGGCAAGAACACGATTTGGATTTTGCACCTTTCGGAGTAAACATCTTCTATGGCATCACAGGACAACAGGCTCATAGACGCCGAGCTTACATGAACCCATGAGTGCACGTGCACCTCATATACTTGGTTAAGGTAACCTTATTAGCCTTTTAACGCAGGTTAAACTTTAAAACTTCAACTATTCAAGTAACATGCTCCGCTTACCTACCCACCGAGATAGCCTGCAACATATGACAACCTGTTACTATCTTTTCTTAACTATGCACACTTGGACCTCTACTATCCCGTCTTGCATCCCGACCGACTGCCCCGACCGACCGGCTTTCGTAGGTCGACTACACCGGTCGGCTGCGCACATTTGGACCATCGCATCGGTGCGCCGACTCCTCGACGCCCGTCAATCATGCCCGCGCGCCTCTGTGATGCCCATCGCCACACCCGTGTGTTGTTCATGCGTCACGTGCCCTAGGCATGACGCCCACTTTCTCGACAGAAATCGCCGAGCCCGTGCACCTTTTCCATGTCACATGCCGCTGGAACTGCACACACTCTGCTGCGCCTATGTGCCCCGCCACAGATACAGCTGTGCCGCCAGGCTCTCTATCACAATACCATGCCAACGACACCACACATAGTATGCCACACCCATGCGCCTTGCTGCTTATACAGTTGCGCTCCCCGTCTCTTTGTTACACTACCGCGTCCCTAGGTTGGTCCATCTTTTCATCACACCATGTGCACCTTGCCTTGGTCATGAAACATGCTTCGACCCACTCTTCGGAGTGTGCAGCATCCCGCGGGGATAGGCGACTCCTCCAAGACACTATTTCTGTTAGGGAGCTCCTTGTGCTCCGGTGCAAAAATTTCTCTTTTGCCATGTAGGCGGATCCTCTAGGATGCTTTCTCGGCCCGTCGAGTAGGAGACTCTTCCAGAAAACTCCTTTGGCATGCTCCGAGTGTTCCGGAACAAGGACTCATCATGCGGGGATAGATGAGTCCTCCGGGACACTATCTCTACTAGGGAGCTCCAAGGGCTTTGGCATGAAGACTCCTCTTCTGCACGGTAGAAGGCTCTTCCGGCATGCTACCTCGATCTATCGGGTAGGCGGCTTCTCCGGGACATTACCTTGGCGAGCTCCAAGTGCTCCGGCACAAGGACTCATTCTGCGGGGATAAGCGACTCTTCTGAGACTCTGTCTCTGCCAGAGAGCTTCAAGTGCTCTGGCATGAGACTCTCCTTCCGCTACGTAGACGGCTTCTCTGAGATGCTACCTCGGCCTGTCGGGTAGGTGACTCCTCTGGGATATTACCTTGGCATGCTCCGAGTGCTCTGGTACAAGGACTCACCCACGGGATATATGACTCCTCTTTGACATTATCGCCACTAGAGTGTTTGCCTGACTAGTTTATGTGCTCTGGCATTAGGGGTTTTTCATCGGCACGCCTAGGGACTATGACCCCCGGGTCACTCCGAGACGGGAGTAGTTGTCCGAAGGGCATCACGCCTAGTCTGCCTGAAAGTTGGGCATCGGTCCTTCCCCACCACTACTAGGTCCTTGCCATTTCTCGACGACTTGTGGGAGTCTGCAAGGGCTTTGGACTGGTGGCTAGATCAAGGGGCTCTCTCGCTACATCGGCTGTGTGAGCCAATCTTTTTAGACAGAGAGAGCGACATCGTGAGGAGTAGGCTCAGTAAATATGCAATCTGATAGTTTGTAGAGCACCAACACCTATGGACCTCTTAATGATGTGCATTCCTGGGGAGTGCCATGTGTTGGTTGATGACATGATCATCTCAACCTCTATAAATAGGGGTCTTGAGAATTCATTTTGAGAATAGAGGAACAAAACTCATTCTAACTCTATACCTTTTCACTCTAGAGTTTTAGAGAGAGAAACATATACGACCTTGACTCTGGACCTAAGCATCAGACTGTGACTGCCATCGTGTATACACCTTACGGCAATGCCCTCACAGCACTGCCATCCTTAGGCTCAATCTGGGAAGCCCTTTATCTCTGCCCTTGCTTCACCTTTGTTGTGTCCCAAATCCGCATACTTGGCATCCGACTTGGACTGCATTACTTATGGCACATCCACGTCGACTACGAACCCACTTCTTAAGCATCATTTTGGCAACTCTGTTGGAGAGGTAAGCATTGTAGTATGGTTCGCCCCTTGTTTCACACACCCAAGCAACCATGGCTTAGCAACGCAGAACTACCAGCCATAGCCTCAAATCAACCGTCCAAGGGGAGCATCACCTCAAGGATTAAGAGAAAATCAGCCATAACCAACTCCAGGCTCTCCCTGGGATGGATGCTCCCAATGTTACCGCAATCATCAACGCTATATTCCAGCGCTTCGCTCCAACCATCACCACTTCTAATCTTCTCTCATGGCCGTCATCTTGGAAATACAAAAACCAATAAAAGTCTTGGCTTCAAAGTCGTCGTCCTCTCAAAGCCTTAAAGCTCATCACCTTGTGCCTGCTACTTACCCTGTGTTGTCATAAGCTCTGGGGTTGGTTTCTACTGCTCAGATCTAGCCTTCATGGCCTGGGCAATGCCTAGGCTAGTTCTAGAGGTACCTAGGCTAGTTCTAAACACTACCCAGATACTATTGTTGTGACCACCGCTGCCTTGATCCTTTGGGCCTTTGATGGTAGGACTCATGGCATCTCTGCCTGTAGCACATTGCCTTACCCTTGCTCGAAGTACTTCAAAGATGTACAACTTAATTGTGATGGAACCCAACCCTAACACGGCCAACCGACACCTGCTTACCAGCCATGCCTTTGACTTGCTCTCTTGGAGATTTCACCCTTTTCCATTCCCAAGCAGGCTAGGCCCCCTCTTTGCCTCACATTGCATAATAACTTTGTAGGTAGTGCGTGGGGTGGCTCGACCCCACACTACTAAGTCTCAACTTAGTCAGCCGACATCCCCCCAAGCCATGCGAACACTTGGGCATGCACAAAACCATCTCGCTGACCCTTCCTTGCCTCAGTGACTAAGCCAGTCATCAATTTCAGCCTGCCATCCCAAACCCCCACCTCCCTCTCACCTTGCCTGCTCGCGGCTAGGACACCACCCTCAGCGACCTCCCTCGGTACCCTAGCTTGAACTCCACTCTCCCCTTTTTGGGATATAGAAAAAATTTGCAAAATTTTTCTTTCATGTACCCACCAAACCCTCTTATCCTCTTTTCAACACTTAGAAAACTGGAATTAGAGCAAAGTCCTTGAGGTTAGGGTAAAATTATAGGCATATCCATTAGTTTGGACAAATTATACTTATAAAAAACTCACATTTTATGAAAAATGACTTCATTGCCCTTGAGTTAAAAGATTAATTTCTTTTAAATGCCATTACTTCATCTCCTATTCTTTCTCTTTTTTTTTTCTCTTCCTCATAAACTTGGCAATATTTATGAGAGCGTAATTCTTGATCCAATTCTAGATCTACCCATAACGGCAAAGAAATCGGCTAAAACTTTTTTGGTGAATCTCACAACTCAATTTAACCAAAACTTGCTAGATAAAATACCCAAATTCGGACCCAATTCTCTGTGAAATTATGTAATTGCTTTGTTTGGCAAAGAACAAAAGAATTTGATACTTGTTTTGAGGCTTGAAGAGATCAAATTATGTGGAATACAGAGAGTTGTAGAAGCTTTAGGTTGTGCATGCTTGAGACATAGAACTTCCTGCAATTTAGTAACACGAGGAGGAAGGGGTGAGTGTGAAATGGGCAGGGTGGTAGGGTGAGGGATGGGGCTAGGCGAGGGGAGGTTAGGGCCTATCGACGTGCTGAGATGCGGGAGGGTTTTGATCAGCTAAAGCTTTTTGATAGCCGCAGCCTGCTCGCTGCCGTTAGCTGGCTCGCCTAAGAAACAGAGGGCGAGAGCAGAGTAATCTAATAGCCACTCAAACAACGGCGGCGAGTCATCCAGCGCAGGAAGGGGCTGCTGGCAGGTGCAAGCTTGACCTTCCTCTATTTACTCCCCGTGTTCACTAAGCAAGAACCGGATTTCACGAATGAGAGAAGGAAGGGGCTGTCGACGGCGTGGGTGTGGGTCGGGGGGGGGGGGGGGCTGGTGAGATTTCAGATCTGGAACGTTTCTTTTAAGGTTTTAAAGAAATTCAGCGAGAGAAACACAGTTCTTTTGAAAATTAGGTATTTAATTCTAATTAAAAATTAAGGTTTTAGATTTTTTTTACAGTATTATATCATGACATATAATATAAGGGTAGTATTGGTATTTAGAAAATTCATATAGATGACATCAGCCAAAAAGTATATTTTTTTTTACCGGATATGGGATAGATGGACATGGCTGATACATTTCTAAAGTTTTTGGTCATGGTATGTTACATTTTGAAACTTAATATCTTTAACTGTAATTTTACCATAACCACAGGGATTTTACTTTAAATATCCCTAGAAAAATAATATCCTTAACTGTATTTCTTAAATGTACACACCACACCTCTCATCCTCTTTCTGACATTAAAAAATTTTCTAAAAAATAAATTCATCCCTCAACCCACCCTTCTCTCTCCCTCTTTGTTGCAAAAAAATAAAAATAAAATAAATTCAAATTTCAAAAACCAAAAAAGGGCTAGAACCGACCTGCGTACCCCGATTGGCGCCAGACCGAAACCCACGCCCCTTTTCCCTCTCAATTCCACTACTCGCACCCGAGAACCTGAACTGTACCGGTAAACCACCCGCCCCTACCAAAAGCTTAATTTCCATAACCCTAATCTCTAACTCATGTACCACACCCTCTTTATGATGCCAACCCACTTCTGCCTCTCTCACAGCTCGCGCAGCCTATCAGTCGGCATAGCCCCACATCGTCGGTGACCCCCTTCCATTCCTCTTTTCTATCCCACCATCCCTCGCCGCCCCCCTTGGCAACCCCGCCAATGCTCTTTTGTCTGATTCCCTTCTCTTCTTCTTTCATCCTTCACCCACCTTCCTCCCTCAACCTCAGCCCACTCTTCGGCCACCCACCTCGGCCTCGTTTCCCTCTATCCACCCTCCGCTTCCCCCTTTACGACCATACCCCTCCGACCTTCCCTACCTAAGACCCCTCTTTCGGCCAACCACTCGAGGCCGACCACCCCAACGTACCTAAGACTAACCCCCACAACACATCCGAGGCCGACCCCTCCCCCTTACCTGTGGCCGAGCCCTTTTTTTGTATGGCCAAATCCCTCCTCTACAACCAAGGTCGACCCCTTCACCCTCCCTACTTTTGGCCACCACACTTCGACCTTCACCGCTTTCCCCCCAAACCCCTTACTTTGGCTTTTATCTCTCCCACTACATTACGCCACAAAAATTCAGCCCCTCTGCTTCTCCACCTTCAACCCACGGTCGTACACCAAGGCCCATGACCCAACAACCTTACACCATGGCCGATAACCACGACCGAAGAACCCCCATATCGCACTTCAAAGGCCGACGACCCTCTCCCTTTCGATCCTCGCTATCCAACTCCTATGGCTAACCTCTTCAGGCTGACCTACCCCCTCGACCAACCCACTTTTGTCTTCTTCCACCCACCTCGGCCGAACACTTACACCAACACTAACACAAAAACCTTTCATCATCACCACCATTCTCACAAAAAAAATGGTGACGACACAATGTGCACCTGTCGCGCCACCCTTCATGTCACTCATTCCCTTACCCATTATTTTGTCACTCTTCAACACTTTGAATTGATTTTGTAAGTTTGACAAAATTTTCATTGATCGCACCCCTGCATTATGACGTACAGCCGCGTCCTTGTGCCCATCACCACGCCCCCACAGTGCGACACCCTACTGTGCCCTTTCGTAGGTGGTGCAAGAGGTGGCTCGAGCCACATTACTCACCCTTATCGTTCAGTGACGACAAACCCCTACACCCTTCGTCGTGGCCCGCATCGCTATGCCTGTCACGACACCTTTGTCATGCCCTACATCGCTATGCCTCGTGACGTCTACATACTTGGTAGGTGGTGCGTGAGGCAGCTTGAACCACCTAGTCTTCACCCTTGTTATTCAATGACGATGCATATGCTCCGGTAGTCGTGTCCCTACCTCGTGATGTCTAATCGGTGCCCCTACGCTAGTAAGTGCACCCCCTACGCCCAGGCTTTAGGAGGTGGCGTACGAGGTGGCTCGAACCACATGCTCCTCCCATTCATTATTCAGTGCCCATTATCGTGCCTCACGTCACGACTTGTGACCACGCTACTGCGCCCGTCATCATGCATGCACGTCGAATCCCAAGCATCCCTAGGCTTTAGTAGGTGGTGCATGAGGTGGCTCGAGCCTCCTACACTTCACCCTCGTCGTTCAGTGATGACACCATCGATTCTCTGGCCAATAAACCGAAAAAATTCTTCTTAAATTGCGATGCCATCCTAGCTATGCATATTTGGACCTCTGTTATCCTGTCTCGCTACCCTGGCCGATTGCCTTGGCTATCCTACCCCAGTCAGTCAGCCTCAGCCAGCTTCGCATATTTGGACTGCCGCATCTACATGCCAACTCCTCAATGCCTTTTGCCTGCAATCGCGAGCCAATTACTCCATGACACCCATCACCACGCCCATGCGCATCGTTCATGCATCACACACCTTTAGTATGTCGGCTACTTTCATGATAGATGTCACAGTGCTTGTGCATTGTTTCCATGTCACGTGGCCCCAGTAGTATGCCCACACTGCAATGCTCATACGTCACGCAACTGATAGAGTCGGGCCCCCTAGCTCTTTGTCACACTACCGTGCCGTCGGCACTGCACACAATCTGCCTCTCTCATACGCAGTGTTACTTATACAGTCACGCCCTCAGGGTCTTTACCACAACACCATGCCACCGGTGCAGCATACAGTCTACCCTGCCCGGCGTCGTACTGCTTATACGGTCATGCTTCCCCCGGCTCTTTGTCACACTACCATGCTCCCACAACGATCCATCCTTTTGCCACACAATGTGTACCTTTCCTTGGTCGTGGAACATACTTCGACCCACTTTTTTGGACTATACATCATCCTACGTGGATTGGTGGCTCCTCAGGGACACTATCTTCACCAGGGAGCTCCAGGTGCTCTGGCATGAAGACTCCCATTCTGCCAGGTAGACGGCTCTTCCAAGATGCTACCTTGGCCCATAGGGTAGGCAATTCCTCTGAGATACTACCTTGGTGAGCTCCAGGTGCTCTGGCATAAAGACTCATCTTACGGTGAATGCATCTACTCTGGTACACTATCTTCGCCAACGAGCTCCAAGTGCTCCGGAATGAAGATTCTCCTTTCGTCAGATTGATGGCTCCTTTGGGATGCTATCTCGGCTTGTCAGATGGGCAACTCCTTCGGGACACTCTGAATGCTTCGGTACAAGGACTCACCCGCTGGATAAACAACTCCTCTTGGACACTATCTCTATCAAGTTTTTTGCATGGCTAGTTTACGTGCTCCGGTAATGGTGTTATCGCCACCCGTAAGGACAATGACCCATCAGTCACTCCGAGATGGGAACAAGTCTCTAGAGGGCATCGCGCCTAGTCCACTTGGCCCCTGCAGCTGCCAGGTCCTTAGTGTTTCTCGACATCTTATGGGATTTTACAAAGGCTTTGGATTGATGGTTAGATTAAGGGGGCTCTTGACCACATCGACACTGTGTGAGCTAGCCTTTCTAGATAGACAAAGCGTCACTTGAAGAAAAGGCCAGGTGAACTGACAGTCGGTTGAACACCGGTACCTATGGACCCCTTGGTGACTTGTCACTCTCCGGGGTGCCACATCTCAATTGATAACATCATCCTCTCAACCTCTATAAATAGGGGTTGATAATTCATTTTGAGGACTGAAAAACACAACTCATTCTCACCTTCACTTTCTTACTCTAGAATTCTAGAGAGAAACATACATGACCTTGATTTTGGATCTAAGCATCGGGCTGTGAGTGCCGACATGTATTCACCCTGCACCATTGTCCTCGCAGTACTGCCATCCCCAGGCTCTATCTGAGAAGCCTTTGGTCTTTGCCTTTACTCCATCCTTGTTGTGGCCTACATCAATGTACTTGACATCTGATTCAGACTGCATTCCTTGTGGTACCTCCATGTCGACTACGAACCCTCCTTGGCATCACAACCTATGTATGGCATCACAACCTATGTAAGGCATCAAGGGTTTTGAGTCAGGAGGCTTTGTCTTACCTTTAAGAGAATGTTTTATGGCCTTAGACTATCAAGAACTGTTGGAAATATGGTATGATAACTCACTCGCCCTTTTAGTCCCTCTTTTTATTACATCATTGGGGGGGGGGGGGGGAGTGCCAGTGTTAAGTTGAATTTTTTTTGTCAGATGTACCCAATAAATTTCTAGTAGGAGGAGGTTTAGTGCAAATTTAGAATTCAATGGAGGTAGATTACGCTTAAGGTATAATGAAACTTGTAATCTTGTCATTGAAAAATCAATTCGACAGCAAAAGCCTTCCAACCCAAAATCTTAGTTAAGTTGCATGATTTGCATCCAATACGCCAATAAACTGAAGGAGGAGGTTCCGTGCAAATTATTGAACAGAAAGGAGGTAGGTCATATTCGGAGGTATAGTAAGGGGTATAATTTTGTCATTAAGGAAATGACGGCGAAATAGTTTCTCCCCAAAACATCTAAGCTGAGTTGGATGTTTCCATCCAACATGGCCAATAAACTTGAGTAGGAGGAGGTTTTGTGCAAATTTGTGAATTAAAGAAGGTAAATTGCACTCGAGATATAGTGACGGGGTAATATTGTCTCTAAAAAGATTATTCAATAGCGAAACTTTTAGCACCAAAAAAACTCAATTAGTTTAAGACGTTTCCTTCTGTATGCCCAATGAGCACGAGCAAGAGGAGGTTTACTACAAATTCGTGACGTCGAAAGAGGTGAATTGCACTTAAAGTATAAGTATTTTTTTTGGTTCCGAAAATAAAAAAAATAAAAATTGAGCTACAAGTTTGTCATAAGGTAGGAGCACTGGTTCCCTCATTAAAAATATTAAAGTGTAGCTACATGATATATCACTATAATAGGAATAACCGCTAAATTCTAGAGGAAACGACTGAGTGAAACGTGGGTGGAAGACACATGGCTCACATACATTGGGCATGGAAGTTTTAGCTGCGTAACATGTAACCAAGGGAATAAACCTGAAAAACATGTAACCAAGGGAAGAAACCTAAAAAACGTGGCAAATGTTGGATTAAGCTTAGATGGAAGGTAAAGTAAGGCCTTGTACAATCTTAGCACATTGAGTGGACATATCAAATTAGGAACGCAATAAGGTAAAAGAGGCATGCATGTATACGTGGTAGCTCTGAATTGAATCAACCTGAGGCAAATAACTGCAACCCAAATATAATAGCCATTAATGTTGTATCAAGAGTCGTCTTCAGCAACAGATGCAAACAAGCCTATTACTTTTGATTCGCAGGTTCTACTTAACCTACGTATATATACTTATCATAGTTGCAGCAAACCCTATTTAATCTCTTCGAACAGTTTCCAAAGTGGCAAGCTTAGAAAAATTGATCATTTGAATTATGATGAAGGTAAACTGCCTATCTTCGGTGCCTTTATATATTTGTTTTGATTAGGAGTAGAAATAGATTAATCTAGGAGTAGCTTAGTTAAATTAGCAAAAAAGTCCTAAAGTATGAGGCGAAAAAAAAAAGAAGGATTTTTAGGTCATTTGAAAAAAAGTCATAGGGCACCATACCCAACCATCATGCTATTCACATCGGGAGATGTGTCTACGGCTGGTTCGGTCAAAACCTGACACGTTCTTGCACCATCAATAATATATAAAATACAAGGGCACTTCCGGAGTGTTTCACCATGAACACTTTTTGTCAATTCTGGTGGGAATCAATTGCCCTAATCTTCTCTAAAATTAATTTTTCCTAGGAGAAATCCTATTGAAAAAACTGTGACTTTTAACACACAAAACCCAACTATGGCTAAAACCTCAAACTCTGATCAAAGAGGGAATAATGTAGAAGTTAGGGTGAGGACAATATAGCCCTTTTAGTGACGAAGGAGAAAACTAGAGGTGTCATATGGGCCGGCCTAGCCCAAGCCCATCGGGCCTCCGGCAAAACGGGCCGGGCCCGGGCCCGGGCCCGGGCCAAGGGGGCTACCAAACAGGCCGGGCCCAATTTATTTTTTTATTTTTGCATTTTCTTGTTATGCAAATCAATAAAATTGAAAACATACGTAATTTCTCATGGCATCTCTGTAATCTCCCACTCCATTGTATCTACAAACAGCCAACATGTCAATATGAACCTAAGAAAAGAATGCAAACTAATAAAAAGGACTCTAAAATCACAGGTGATGGTCCCTTTGAAGGGTTGTTTTTGCAGCATTGAAGAATAACCGGACTTTGAGAGAACAAGAGCCACAAGGTAGAACAACAGATGCTGTTGGCAAAGCATTTCGTGACTGTAAAGAAATCGTACTCATGTCCCTTGACGATACAAATCCCATCTCGCCCAACTCCAGAGAGTCGATGGAGTAGTAATCACTACATCGACATTGGTACAAAAACTCCACGACATCACCAGCATCTTCAACCGTCAGATCCTCAAAGGTGACATCTTCTGCGCCAATGGCATCCTGTCTCAACGCTGGCAGCTTGGTATCATAAACTCCACGTGACTGTATATTGCCAAGGAGTTCCCAGGCCCTCTGAATCTCCAAAAACCGATCTCCTGTGCCATGCTCTGGGTAAGACGTTTCAGCTGCCTTTTGCATCTTATCAGGATGAGAATTAAGGATAGCAGATCTGTAACTTGTACGAATTTCTTTTAAGCATGCATCTTCCTTCACCCCGAGAATGTCATAGTGAGTTTTGAGGATTGAAGTGTCACCAGAAAGCATGGTTGCAAGCAATTCTTGTTGGCTTCTTTTCACTGGGAACACAAAAGAGAATTTAATATATTGTCAGCATAATAGTGTTCAGCATAAAAACAGGAATGAAGATGAGAAAAGAACCAAGCAGAACTAAAATAATTTAGTAAATATAAAAGTTACCATCATTTGTACAGACCTACCGATGACTGCTTCAGTTCGCTTATTTCTTTGTTGAAATGCTTTTAGCCCCAAGGTTTCATTATCAGATCTCCCTAGGTTGAACTCTTAGGTCAGGACCAAAAGAGGGCTGGGCCAAACCCGAGCCATTTTAGGGCCGGGCCGGGCCTGTTTCTCAAAAAATTAGGCCTGGCCCTGGCCCTGGCCCAAGCCCTAAAGGTTAGGGCCAGTCCGGGCCCAAAAAAGGGCCGGGCTGGGCTGGCTCGAGCCAAAAAAGGGCCTGGCCGGGCCAGCCCACGGGCCTCCCGGCCCATTTGACACCTCTAGAGAAAACTCCCAAAATGTGATGAAAGCATTTGAGTACATGCAAAGGACTATGGTCTAAAAATACAGCCATTTTAGATATTTCTTGGATCGGGCTAGAAACTGTGAGGGCCAAAACATGAACAACAGAATCCCTTCACTCCAAAATGAGAGATTTAAGCCGAATCGAGGGTTGAACGGCTAGTCGAGTAATAATCAAGAGTATGGTGACTTTCATGGGAATGTTAACCCAAAAGCTAAACAGTTTAGAGGCAAGGGAACGGCCCAAGTTGGAGGCCTCAGGGGGGCACCAAGCATAGCGAATGCATTGTCTGCTTTTGTTCTTGAGAGTACAGATCCAATCGAAGTCCTACTTATCTGCTTGAGGTTTTATGTTTGTGTTCAAAGATACTGATCCACTTCAAGTCTTAATTTTGTGCTTGAGGGTATAGATCCAATATAAGTTTTACTTCTGTGCCTGAGATGGCAGTCCGCTCCATCTTTCTTCTATATTCTAATTCTATAATCGAGGGTAGAGATCAATTCTAAGTTTTTGATTTTGTGCTTGAGGGTAATGTTTTCAATCGAATTTCGTGTTTGATGATATCTATCCTATCCAAGTTTTGCTTTGGTATATGAGGATACATTTTTGTTTTAAAACAGAGTTACCCTTCTTAAATTTTAATGCTTCGAGTTCCCAAGAGGCTCAAATTGTTTCTTCATCATACATTCAAGCCGATTTGAGGAGTTGCTTAGTTTCGGTAGTGGGTGCTGTTAATAAATTGGGTCAATGGACCCATTATCCGCCCACTAACAGATAATGTGTATTTGTTAGTCTGGATAATTACAGTTAATTAGAGGATATTTATCTCCTAAGTGTTTGAGGTAAATACATCTTTATCTCCTAAGAGTTGGAGGTAAAGCCAGTCTCTAATTGTATCTCTATATAAAGGCTAGAGATATCCCAATAAAAAAAGGAAGTCATAGCAATAATCACTCTCTCTATAGCACTCTCTCTAGAGCAATCACCAAGCTCTAGGATTTGGTTCGTGGACGAAGAACTCGACTCTAGTAGCCGTTTTCGTACCTGCGAAAAAGATCAAGCGTGTTGGAGGCTCGTAACAACAAGGATCCTACGTCGGAATTTTTCGGAGACTTCGTACGGTATGTTTTCGAACCCATTACGTGTTACGTGGTAGCACGATGAATGTTGTAATCGTTTCAACATTGGTATCAGAGCATGATTACTTGTTGATTCGCCTTTAACATGCTAGATTAAATTATGTGCATGTTACGATTTTTTCCGGATACATGAATGAGACCCATTATTAAAATTCAAAATTTTTTGAGCATGTTTTTCTGAAAAATAATTAGATGGTTTTGTTCTCCTATGGTTGAGGATGAACTCCATAAAATTTCGTGATTTTTGGATGCATGATTTGTGAGAAATCACGATTTTATTTTTCAAGAAAACTGTGATTTTTTCGAGTTTTGGGACTCAAATTCAGAGCATGATATTCTGTTTTTATCATGATCGGTTGGTACATAATTAATCTATGTTGTATAAGCTTTCCAACGATATATCGTACGCATTATTTGGCTTAAAAACGAGAGAGATATGGCATCCCGAAGTTGGCATCGCGGCATGGCGGCGGCTGAAAAAATTAGGGTTTAATGAGGAAGAAGAACAGTAAATCACGCGTGGGCCACGCGCTGAAGACACGTGTCACACACCAAGGGGAGTTTCCACGCGCCCACACGCGCGCCACGCACGACGACTGCTGAACGCGCCACGCGCCGTGCTTCTCCCACGCGCGCGTGTATGCCACGCGCCAGACTAGAAATTCAGAAGTTTCCCACGCGCATGGCGGCGCGTGGGAGCGCGTGGCGGCTGTTTTCTGGTCGGGCTTCGTCACCGCCGGCGAGTGGAGCTCCATCTTGACCCACTGGTTTTTTCTATGGTATTAAATTACCTTTATACCCTCTGTGTGTGTTCTGTTTAATTTTTAAACGACTTTTTCTATGGAAAATTAACTTTAAAATTTTGTTTTATACACACAGAATTTTTATTTAATTTCAGAGGGCATATTAAGGATAAATTTACTGTTTGCCAATTTTTTAGGATTTATCTCTCAGTTTTTGGTCATTTGTGAGTATTTTTGTGGTTCCCAAAAATACGAATAATGCGTAAATATTATTTTTTGCACTTCGTGAGTAGCAATAAATATTTTTGGAGAGTTATATGACATAGATAAATTATGTCTAATTTGTTACATGCTTGCCTTGATTTGTGTTATGGTTTAAATATACTTTTGAGGTATATTTGTTGGGTTTTTGGTAAATCCACACTTTTAAACCATTTATATTTTCAAGGCCCTTGTCGCCCGTTTTCCTTGGGAGGAGAATGTGGCCTATTCATCCATTTTATTACCCTGTAACTTCTTATTTGAGTATGCTAGTTTTAGGTTAAATGGATGGATATTAGATTGGCATTCTAAAGAAACTTATGTTTAATGTGTTTACTTTTGTTTTAAGAAAATTCTTTTGAGAATAATGTGTTGTGCGGCATCTCCATTTGTTTTATTGGAGTAGTTTGTAGTAGGATTCTCAAAGATGTTGTATTCTGCTATTTCCCTGTATATTTCGAGAAAGCCTTGTACGGGGATGTAATTTCGCACGCACATTATTCAAACCAGAATTTTCTTAGCATAAGTTATTAGAATGCCAATAGGGCTCAATGGAGTCCTTGCAAATTTAATTGCATGGTGCAATTTTATATTGTTCTAAATTATCATGTGGATGATTTATTATATTGTGGCTTATATGATGATGAAATTTATTGCGAAAAATTACTTGAAAAATATTTTTCCCAACTCACATACATGGGAGATGATTACGAGCTTAGCAGATTTTCGATTTCATGATGTGAGGAAGGATTATGTTTTTCATTTGAATTTTTTGAAATAAAAAATAAGGATGTATAATTAATGTCTTTTCCTTGCGCAATCTAATGTAGTGAAAATAATGGCCACCAAAAATGTCATAGCTGATCTCGTTAAGGGTGAGAAACTTAACGGAGATAATTATGACGTTTGGCACAAAAAGATGAAATTCATGCTGAACGAACAAGAGCTCGAGGAGCACTTGACCAAGGAGATGGTCGCGCCAACTGAGGCGCAACCCCTAAGAGACCACACTGCCTACCAGAAATGGAATCAGAAAGATCGTAGTGCGCGCTACACCTTGTTGAGCAGCTTGCAAAATGATCTAATTGGGCAGTATGATGAACTTCCAACTTGCAAAGCTTTATGGGATCAGCTCAAGTTTTCTTTTGGTGGAACCTCAACTACGCGGCTTCGTAGCCTTGTGATTAAGTTTGAGGAGTACACAAAAGACCCTAAACATACCATGAGTGAACATCTAAGGATGATGTCCAATATGATTGGTAAGCTAAGGGATGCTGGCCATGCGCTCACAGATGAGCAGCAAGTCAGAGCTGTCATAAGGTCCCTTCCTGCCTCGTGGGCCAATATGAAACAGATATTGACCCACAGTGAAAACATCAAGAACTTTTCTGATGTTTCACAGCATGTCATCCTTGAGGACGAGACTCGAGATACTGACAAGACCCTTGCTTATGTCGCCCAAGGGGGATCGCGCAATGCAAATGGCAAGCGCGAAAGACAAAGTAAGAAAGGTAAGAAAGGCGAGGCTAGCACTTCTGCGCCAAAGGAAGGAAAAATGAAGAAACGCAAGAGAGGAAAACGTGGTGGGAAAAAGGATCTGTCTAAAGTTAAATGCTTCAACTGTCAACAGAAAGGACACTTCGCTCGTGATTGCACTGAGCCGAAGAAGGTACTTTCAGAATCTCTCTCTCAGTTATATGTTTCCTCACATGTGATGGTTGCTCATTCCCAACCTGTGTGGTTTGTGGATACAGGTGCAACAAAACATGTAGCACGTGATCGAGAGGGGTTCGTAGATTATCACCGGATTCCAGCGGGTAGCAAACATATCTTCATGGGAAACAATAGTTCCGAAGAGGTGCTAGGGGTTGGTTCTTACCAGCTCAAGTTGCGCACTGGGCGCACATTGATTCTAGAGGATGTGCGATATGCACCCACAGTTCGGCTTAATCTACTTTCAGTTACTGCTTTATTAGACAGTGGTTTTTCCTTTATTTTTAGGGGTAATAAGTTGGACATTTTTTTGGATGATGTTTTGTTCGGACATGGTTTTCGCATGGATAGTCTTTTTCAATTGGATTTAATTGATTCTCAGTCTTCTTATTCTTATGTGGTGAATGATAATATTGTGAATGATTCTACCACCTGGCATGCAAGACTGGGCCACATAGGCCAAGATAGAATGACTCGTTTGGCTAGAGAAGGCCTTTTAGGCCCACTCGCAAAAGTCAATCTACAAACTTGTGAGGCTTGTTTGGCCGGTAAAGCATGCAGGAAGCCTTTTGGAAAGGCTGTGAGAGCAACTCAACCACTTGAGCTAGTTCACTCTGATATATGCGGACCTATGAGTGTAAAGGCACGCCATGGCGCCTCTTATTTCCTTACACTGATAGACGATTATACGCGATATGGTTATGTGTATCTGATATCTCACCGCTACGAAGCTTTGGACTGTTTCAAACGCTTTGTAGCTGAGGTTGAGAATCAGAAAGAGAAGAATTTAAAAACTCTTCGCACTGACCGAGGACGCGAATATTTGTCAGATCACTTCAAGAAGTTTTGTGAGGAAAAGGGGATACGCAGGCAACTTACTATTCCTAATACTCCACAACAAAATGGTGTTGCGGAAAGAAGGAATAGAACATTGTTAGACATGGTTAGGTCTATGATGGCGCAAGCAAACCTTCCTATATCTTTTTGGGGGGATGCCCTTTTGACTGCAGCCTATATACTTAATCGTGTGCCTTCACAGTCAGTCAAATCCACCCCTTATGAGCTTTGGAATGACCAAAAGCCAAATTTGGATAACTTGCGCCCATGGGGCTCAGCAGGTTATGTTCACAGTACTTCTCATAAGTATGGGAAACTAGGGCCTAGAGCAAAGAAGAGTATCTTTCTAAGGTATTCTGAAAACTCTAAAGGTTATGTAATGTATGGTGAACATCCAAATGGTGGAAGGACTGAAATAGAGTCTCGTGATGTCGATTTCATAGAGAGTGATTTTCCTAGCATTGGAGATGCGAGTAAGAATCTTGACCTCTATGAGTTAGAGGAGGTTGAACCCACTTTACCATCTTCAAGCGAAGGTGGGGAATTAGTTCCTCATCCGGTTGTCGCTGAAGATAGTGTAAGTGACCTTCAACCTAGTGGGAGTATCCCAGACAGTGGGAGCACACCACAAGGACCATTAGGTCAACAAGATTCTCAACTGCGTAGAGGTGCACGAGGAAGAGTTCCACGTCGTCGTTTTGAGATTGACGGAGAAATTCTTATGTGCACTCCAAATGATGAAGACGAGCCTACTTCTGTGGAAGAAGCCTTATCTTCATCTGCTAGAAATGAGTGGATGGCTGCAATGAAGGATGAGTTAAGCTCAATGGAAAAGAATCGAGTCTGGGAGTTGATTGACCTTCCGCCAGGGCGCAAGACTATTGGAAACAAGTGGGTTTTTAAAGTCAAACGCAAGGTAGATGGGTTAATCGACAAGTATAAGGCACGTCTTGTGGCGAAAGGCTATACCCAACTGCGGGGTGTGGACTATGAAGATACTTTCTCCCCAGTGGTGAGATTTGCTTCAATTCGTCTGATCCTAGCTATTGTCGCCCAGCAGGATTTAGAACTTTTTCATATGGATGTTAAGACTGCGTTTCTCAATGGAGAACTAGACGAAGAGATTTATATGGCTCAACCCGAGGGTTTTGAAGTCAAAGGACATGAGCGCAAAGTTTGCCGTCTCAAACGTTCTATATATGGTCTCAAACAATCGTCTAGGCAGTGGTACTTTAGGTTTCATCATGCCATTACCTCTATAGGTTTTGAAATGATTGAACAAGACCATTGCGTTTACGTAAAACGATCCAAGAAAAATATTCTAATCCTTTCTTTGTATGTGGATGACATTCTTTTAGCTGGAAATGACATGAGTTCCATTGTCGCCACTAAGCAGTGGTTGTCCTCAACTTTTGAGATGAAGGACATGGGAGAAGCTAATTATGTGCTCGGAGTTAAAATCATACGTGATCGTCCAAAGAGACTTCTCGGTTTGTCTCAAGAGACATATATCAAGAAGGTCATTGAACGATTCCGTATGCATAACTCAAAACCCATAGACACTCCAATGGACAAGGCGTGTACTTTAACAACAGACCAATGCCCAAAGAATGATGAGGAAAAGAATCGGATGTCCAAAGTGCCTTACGCGGCTGCAGTTGGGAGTCTGATGTACGCTATGTTGTGTACGCGTCCAGACATCTGCTTTGCCGTTGGAATGGTGAGTCGTTATCAGAGTAATCCTGGACCCGCTCATTGGAATGCGGTGAAGAGGATCCTTCGATACTTGCGTGGAACCGCTGATCTCGTCCTGTGTTATCATGGTGGAGACTTGAGACTGAGAGGATACAGCGATGCTGATTGGGGCGCTGATAGAGATGAGCGCATATCCACTTCGGGTGGAGCTATCTCTTGGCACAGCAAGAAAAAGTCTTGCATCGCCCTATCCACGATAGAGTCGGAGTATGTTGCTTGTTCAGCAGCAGTCCAGGAAACTGTTTGGTTGAGGTCATTCTTACAGTCTTTAGGGGTTACAGCTCATGCAGATGAGGCTGTCACTGTTCACTGTGACAATACAGCTGCCCTAGATTTTGTAAAGGACCCCAAATATCATGGGAAGGCCAAACACATAGGCCTTCGTTATCACTTCATTAGAACTTTAGTTGCGCAAGGAGAGGTGTCCATGAAACATATACCTACTGGCAGAATGGTGGCTGATCCTTTGACCAAGCCCATTGCTAGAGATGTTTTCCTTTCTCACATTAGGAGTATGGGACTCCGTAGGTTTTGACATGTTTATGGCATCTTATGTGCTTGACATTTATTATATTAAATTTTCATTCCTTGATTTGAGTTTATTTTGGAATGAATGGATAATCTTTGTGATTACATATACATCCTTGTTGAGAGTGTCACCAGGCTCGAATTGACCCACTCACACGGGTAATTCACCTTGGCGCTAAGATAGCGAGCAAGATGAGACATAATTGTCTTAAGCGCCAAGTGGGCGAATAAGATGATACAGCTTATAAAGCAAACATGTCGCCTTAGTTGGAGCTAAGATGAGACCTAATAAATGTAGGTCGATCATAGAGTATCTCCACAACTCTATGTAGCCTGTTTACAGCCGAATGTGAGATTTCAGGCAGGCACTATGAGAGTGACTGGGCTGAAAAACTCAGGTTAGGCGCTTGTACAGCGACTAGACTTAGATTCGTATGGCGTATTTATTATACATTTATGTGACACGCCCTTGAGGGTTACGCCATAGCATGCAAATCATACTGCATGTGCTAAATGCAGACCGACAGTGGGAGTGACGAATGAATCCCTGCTTCGTCACTGTGTGAGCCACTTGGATCAAAATTTTTGATCATATATGGTACCCTTTTCACCTTAGACTATGTCATGAAGAGGATACTCAATGTCGCTACTTTAGCATGTACCCTTGGATCATGGATGATGCGGTCTCGCGGGGCATGTCTAGGAAAGCGGTTGGGTCTAATTGGAATGACATGAGGGCTTTGGGAAGAAAGTTCAATATTACATCATGTTGTGTGATTCATAGCCCGGGCGACTTTGTCGATTTTCGTTTCGATATGAGTCATGAATACATAACATATGAGAGGTTTAACACTGCTCATTATGAGGGATTTGAGAGTGTTTAATCTGGTGTAATTGAACTATCTGGGGTACATACGAGATTTATTGGAGTGATGTATTGTGTTAGTTTGGTGATAACTTAATACAATACTCCTCAACTGGACATCCTTTCTCGTAGGTCGCACGTTCCATTTCCTGTATGAGGAGATGAGTGGACGAGAGATAAAGAGGGACTACGATTTATTTGCCCTGTGTGTGGGCGAGTGGGAGCTGTTAATAAATTGGGTCAATGGACCCATTATCCGCCCACTAACAGATAATGTGTATTTGTTAGTCTGGATAATTACAGTTAATTAGAGGATATTTATCTCCTAAGTGTTTGAGGTAAATACATCTTTATCTCCTAAGAGTTGGAGGTAAAGCCAGTCTCTAATTGTATCTCTATATAAAGGCTAGAGATATCCCAATAAAAAAAGGAAGTCATAGCAATAATCACTCTCTCTATAGCACTCTCTCTAGAGCAATCACCAAGCTCTAGGATTTGGTTCGTGGACGAAGAACTCGACTCTAGTAGCCGTTTTCGTACCTGCGAAAAAGATCAAGCGTGTTGGAGGCTCGTAACAACAAGGATCCTACGTCGGAATTTTTCGGAGACTTCGTACGGTATGTTTTCGAACCCATTACGTGTTACGTGGTAGCACGATGAATGTTGTAATCGTTTCAACAGGTGCGAACTACAGTCCTATGATTCTTGTTTAGGGTACATAGGCTGCTTCATCTTAGCAAGTTCGGCCTATTGCCATGTGTTTCTATATTGCTTTGACTAGATATAATAAGGTCGTGTATGAACTGCGATGCTACAGTTCTCTTTTGAGATATGTGAGTAACTTCTTCTATGGAATTTCAACTAGTTAAATGGTAGGGTAAGGTTGTTGCTACTATACTAAAGCTATCAGGGTAAAGCTAACCCTTTCAGTAAAATTTTAGACATTTACCGTTAAATAGATAGCTTAGGTTTTGGTCCTACACTAAAAGCTGTTATTGGATTGCAATACTAAAGAAGCAAAGCGTGAGTCGAGATATCGTAGTAGAAATTACTCCAAAGCTAAATGATCGAAACTCTTAGTATAGATTAGCTAAATTATATTGTATCCCCTACCCATCAGATTATACCACCGTTGATTTGTGATGCTCAGATATGTTCTGAATTAAAAAAAAAAACAAATACTTCCCATTTGACTGGACGGATCACTCTGATGGGTTTTTCTTATTGAGACAATCTCTACCAACTGGGTTTGAATTCGCACAATTGCCTTCGAGTTTCAAGTTTTAACACATTTTGTCTAGACCGACCTTTTCAGGATTTCAGTCTAGCGGGGTCCTTTTTTTTTTTTTTTAAATTTGGTCCATGTTATAAGAGATAACAAGAGAAAGAGAGCTGATGTACAATGTGACACATCATCAACTAAAAAAAAATGGCTTGTTTTAAGTGCGTGCATGGGAAATTACGTGTGATTGTTTAGGAAAACAAGCCATGGCCGCTCCTTGATTGTCTTGGTATCCTTGGGTATTTGATTATAAACCCAAATTCTCCCATTAAGCTAGTAGAACTTAATTTCCAAGGAATCACAATTTTGGACAAGTCACTTCAAGAAGTAAGCTATTTGAAATTTCATAGACAATGAATTATGTAAGAAATCCCTTCAATTTACAAATCTACTTTAATAAATTAAGAAATAAATAGGTCCAACGGTGTGCAATAATATATTCTTTCTTAAGTGCTTCTGATTTGTTAAGGGTAGGTTCGTAGAGTCATTGAGAAAACGACACGAAAGACATACAAGATTATTCAACATAAACTTTAAGTAATGCTTTTAAGATAAAGATTCTTATTTCTTTTACCTTTTTAAGGATTTATATTTAGTTTTTTATTTCCTAATTGTAGACACCCATTTTTTTTATATTAATTATTTATTATTGTTGGGCTCTATTGGTATTAAAGTTTGTTATTAAATGTGAGTTTAGGCCTAATAATATAGTAAGATTAATATATTTAGTTATGCCCAATAAGTAGTATAGTCTAATTGAGTCAAGTCCAATCCAGTCAAGTTTGGTCAAGTCCATGGCAGTTCAACATGAGTGCAGTCCAGTTAGAAGATTTTGATTGCTTACATTAATTCAGAATTATCTTGAATTAATCACTAATGAACGAAAATTTCATTGATTTATATCCAAATGTGGAGATAATTCCCAAAATCTGGTACATGCTCTATGTTTAAGCAAAGATAATTACTGAATTATGGGGTAGATAATGTCCTAAAATTTTTAAAAAATTCTTAAAATATTTTGCGACGAACCGACCGGTTAGTTGACTTTTGTTCAATTTGTGATTTTGATCAAATATTTGACTCTAGCAAGCACCTGAAACTAAAAAGTTATCCTTATCACCTTGGTTAGTCTTTGAACTCTACAAAAGGGCTTTTGGCTAAATTTCAAGGAGGCATCTCTATTCCCTTTTCCGCGATCAAAGTTTGGTTTATAAAACAAGTTTTATGAAAAGAGTCTTTAAATCTATATTTGTGTCCATAAACCAAAGTTTAGGTCAATTCTTGTCGGACAAACTATGATCAAAATCATAGTTCGTCCGACTGGGTACATAGGCCATTTGACCCCGTTATCGAATTCAACCCAACTCTAAGGATAGGTTAAATCATTACAAAAAAAAGGGTTTAGGCTTGGAGATAGGTCATTTTATCATGCATAGTAAAGAGACCATGAAGATCAATCTTAACTTCATAAAAAAAGAAAACACTTACAACCTTAGTCCCAAATGCAAAAAACACGGCATAAAAACTAAAGTAAAAGGAATTTCTCTCAATTAAACTAACTATTGACGTGCATATAACCGGAAATTCAAGATATGCCCAAAATTCTTTTCTGATCATTCATGTAGAATAAGAAAACCAAGGATGTGTGTGGTAGAACTTGCATCTCTAAAGTGTACTTCTCTGAAGCGGTGGCTTATATGATATTAACATTCTCTCTGAATGGAAAATCCAGAGACTGGCATATTCTATTGTTAAATAATTAAAGGAATCTACTATGGAAAGCAAACTTATACATTTGGGAGTTGAAGGTTTCCAGGTTATCAAAAACTGGAAGAACTGCAATCTGATACGTTATGAGATATAAGATATCTACTTACTCCAACAGTTTTGTGTCAAACTCACATCTATATTAAGTTCTCGTTAATAACTGTTTACGCATCCAAAACAAATTGAGAAAGCTTCAAAGGAAGAAATGAATTTCCTAGGAGCATTAAAGATTAAGCCACATTACAACTACTTTTCATAAAAATCTGTTTTGCCTGTGCTATGCCAAGAGAGGTAGAGTGGTTTCTTGAAGGCAACGTGTTGGGCGTACCAAAAAATGAAAAAGAATAAGACTACATACTTTGCTTAACTTTTCGATAAGAGGTTTACTTCTTGCATAAAGTACATACAGAAAAACTGAATTATGATAGGTAGTCCAACCTATTATATAAGGATGACATTATGGTCTCAGGCTATGTGAATCTTCTGCCCTTTCATTTTATTTCTATCTATCATAAGGATGACGTTATGGTCTCAGGCTGTGGAATATTCTGCCTTTTCGTTTTATTTCTATCTATCATAAAACATAAGAGGATCCATCATAAAGTGGTGACATTGACAATAAAACATAGGAGCATTGGATGCGAGTAAACTTCTAGCTACGAACAACCAAGGAAAAAGAGAACAAACGTAAACTTACGATAAACTATTATGGTATCAGATGGTCTCGTCCCTAGCTTTTCCTAGAGTGGGCTTTGCACTCATCTGAAGATCTGCAATTAGATTTCTTATGGGTTATTTGAGGACCATAATAATTAGCTTTGCAAAGAATAGACAATGATCCATTAAAAATCCATGAATTCTACAACATTTATGACAAGGAGATGGGGTGAATGCAACCTAAATTACATAAAAGAAGCCTTTAAGAACTCGTCAACACCTTTGACGACAATCTGTCACACCCAAACAGCTGTGCTATTTGAAGTTGATAATGGTTTTCTTGCTATCCTATTTCATCTTTGGTAGGTTCAATTCACAACAAAAATGAAAATGGGTATACTTTCCCTGTCAGTTGCCACTATCGCAGTCTTCATTAGATACTAAAGGTCTTCCAAGCCGCGATGTGAGTGCAACACAATTGACATGAAACATTAGACCAAAAAGCTAGTGACTATGGATATTCAATAACATAATGCCATGTTAAGACTGAAATTCTAGATTGATAGTACAGTTACATAAAAATGAAACATGTAATTGAATAAATATGCTGATTGTAAGAAGGTTTTGTGACTTCCCATTGCATCGCATCACAAAAAAATGTAATTACTACTTCCAGTGTTGCAACTTGCAACCCTTTCTCCCAAACATTAACTCAGAAACTTGGTTGACATATTATTCCCAATGAAGAATTATAAAAAATGCTAATATTGGAGATGAAAATTGCTAACGTGAAATGCTTTTTCTCAATGGTTCGTCAACTGCCCATATACAACGATACACAAAACCATTTAAATTGCACAGAAAAAAGGCCATCAAACATTGAACTGGCTTATTTCTTTTAAATTAGTGACCTCCAAGTACAAAAAGAATAGAGGTAAAGGAATTAACCAATGATATCCCAACTAATCGTGCTTATATATTTATGTAAGGGCAAGCGTTAGAAACTATCCATTAGAGTGCCAATCTTTCCAGAATTGAAGTCCTTACATGTTAATTTTTTTAATTCAACAAATATTAGATTGGGATAATTATGGTTCGCGAGAGAGAGAGAGAGAGAGAGAGAGAGAGAGAGAAATATGTACCTGTAACTGAATGTTTCAGAGAAGAGAGACATAGAGGAAAGTTGATTGCTTGGTCTTCCATGGCCGATCGTTTGTGTGCGAGAGGATAAAGAGAGAGGGAGGCTGTTTTGGCATGCTAATCTTGGTCTTCCATGGCTGACTGTTAGTGTGCGAAAGGATAGAGAGAGGGAGGCTGGTTTGGTGTGCTAGTCTTTTGAGTTTTGAAAAGAAGAGAAAACTCGGGGCAAAATATGAAATGATGGGCGCGAGGCTGAAATTCTCGTTTCCCGCTAAAATATTTTTTTAGTTCCGACGTTTATTACATATATATATATATATATATATATATATATATATATATATATATATATGGGAGCTGATCCATTGATAGCGCTAGCAAAATGGAGTATTTGCTAGCGCGATCTGGGCCGTCCATCCTGAAAGATGGACGGTCCAAATCGCGCCTTTTTCGAAAACTGTCAGTCGTCCGCGACATAGTGTCGCGGACGGATTTTTTTACCTTTTTGCCCCTCCACCCGTCCGCTACATTGTATCGCGGACGACTGACAGGCCCTGACGCATGTCAAAAAAAAGTAGTCCGCGACACAATATCGCGGACGACATTTTTTACCTTTTTGCCCCTCCATGCCGTCCGCGACATAGTATCGCGGACGAATGACAGGCCCACACATGTGTGGTATGACTTTTCTGTGTCATTAATGTGTCCGCAAGGGAGGGAAAGAGAAGACTAGTCCGCTACATAATGTAGCGGACTAGTCTTCTCTTTTTCCCTCCCTTCTCTCATTCTTACTTCTTCTTTTTCTCTCTCTTCTTACTTTGATCCTGATGAACAAATCTTCATGAAGTTCGTTGGCAACAAATTGCCATTGGTAAAAAAGACTCCAAAACGAGCACACTCAATTAGCACATCCACCTGCAGGCTGGAACCATTCATGAAATTGGCTGGCAACAGATTGCCATTTTGTTCTAGGGTCTTCAACCTCCTCCATTTCTATCACCCTTTATCAAAAACGAAAAGATTTAAAAAAAAAACTAATTTCTCAAACCCATGACAACTAGATCAAAGAACATCATAACTATTTGAAGCGGTAAGATAGAAAGAGAAGGAAGAGTTTTCAAATGGTTGTGGCCTCGATCGCCACTCGCACGCTCACAAGGGAGAGAGAGAAGATGAGAGATGAGGGGGAAAGATCGTTGTGTTCTTCATCGCCGGACACGGGAGGTGCTGTCCAACTACCCCGAAGGAACCACCGTCTTGAAGGAGCTCATCCAGAAGAGAGAATATGAGAGATGAGGGGGAAAGAGAAAATAAAAGTTGGTTGTCTTTTTTCCAGAACTGACAACACGGATGTCTCTTTTCGAGAAAGTAAAATAGTCCGCTACATAATGTAGCGGACGGTATTTTAAAAAAACGTCCGCTACATTATGTAGCGGACGAACTTAAAAAAAACGTAAAAGAAGATTTGGACCGTCCGCGATACAGTATAGCGGACGAGTGGAGGGGCAAAAAGGTAAAAAAATCCGTCCGCGACATAGTATCGCGGACGACTGACAGTTTTTGAAAAAGGCGCGATCTGGACCGTCCATCTTTCAGGATGGACGGCCCAGATCGCGCTAGCAAATACTCCATTTTGCTAGCGCTATCAATGGATCAGCTCCCGACGTTTATTTTTTTAGTTCCGACGTTTATTACATATATATATATATATATATATATATATATATATATATATATATATATATATATATATATATCTACTCTGTGTGTGCAATAGACACGTTGTTGTTTAGTGTTAAATTGACGACACTTTATTTTAAATGTTGCTATTACGCGACTTGTTCTTAAGTGTCGCTACAGAGTAAGGTGACACTAATTAAGTGACACGTAAACAAAACGTCAGAAAATTTCTGACACGTTTTATTTTGTGTCGTAAATGATGCGACGTTACCGTAAAAGTGTCACAAATTAGAGCCTGTTTACAACACTTTTTAAAGTGCCGGCAAAAAAGCGTCGCCTAAACCCCTTTTTTGTAGTGAATGTTTTTTATTGCATGATTATGTGTTACGTGATCAAATGCCAGAAACACATTAATGAAAAATAGGTAGAGACGGAAAGGGTTTGGTAGATACGTAGCACCTTTTCGCGTATAACTTAGTCCCCTAATCTAGCATTTCCGTTTCTGTAGATTAGAAGCCTATTGTTATCTTAGAGTCTTTCTAGGGATTTTGCTTATTTTTCTGTTATTTCATAAAATAAGATGGCGCTATCAAGTTTTTCTTAAGACCTTTAACGGGTCAAAAAAGGAAATTTTTTGATGTGGTTAACTACATTGTCGATTCCGCTAGGGATTAAAATAAGAAGACTAGACTTGAAACTTTTTTTGTTGCTTTTCGGATTTTGTGTTTTCTTTTGCTTTGTATAACATGTACAATATGCTATAATTGAAGTAATTATGTTTTTACTTTGGTGCCTCACACACGTGCATGTTTATCCCAGACTCTCCCCCCGGAGCAATGGTTAAAACCTGTCAGTCTTCCTAGTTATCATGGCGAATGCGATTGTAATCTCATATGCAAGGCCTGGTACTGAGAGTCTCCTGTCATCTTCGTACATGGAATGACTTGTGTACATGTACTGATGATCACCTATGACCTAAGTTACGGGTGGTAGGTATGTCATATA
Source organism: Escallonia herrerae (assembly GCA_033070095.1). Lineage (NCBI taxonomy): Eukaryota > Viridiplantae > Streptophyta > Magnoliopsida > Escalloniales > Escalloniaceae > Escallonia > Escallonia herrerae. The sequence continues at coordinate 57,058 of JAVXUP010001218.1, forward strand.
AGTCAAGCTAACAGAGTACCCTTATACCCGAAGTTAAGAACCAAACCACACACTCTGACCATTTATGTGGTCTATCCCTCTTAGAGAATATCTATCATGTTTATGGCATATCAGCTAGGAAACTGGCCGGTATTCTATAAACCGACTGGTATTCTAACAAAGGGGAGAACGCAGAGATGGAGATTCTGACCAACTACTGATTTATCGACAGGCCAAGCGGACGGTTAGTCAGGAAGTTTTCTTCTGGTGAATATAAACCAGCCAATTTATACCTTTATTTCTACCCAAAAACACCTCACTGAGTAACTGTACAGTTAACCTGCAAAGTTAGCCTGACAGTTAATCAGCCCTTAACCCTTTTGCAAAAATCTCAAACTACCCATTGACTAATCGGATGTGTAGTCAATACTCAACCCTATTTCAAAAACTTCTTCAAAATCCAAGAACAATCACAGATTAACCGGACAATTAGTCGATACCCCAACCCCTTTTCAAGCATTTTTTTGTAAATTCAAAAATAATCCAATAATTAACCGAACGGTTATTTCAGTAGCTAACCTGTTCCCAATAGTTTTTCAAAATCCCAAAAATCATCCACTGTTTACGCCAGATGCTTAGTCAGCACTCACCCCTTTTCAAATATTTTTCCGAAGACCCGAGAATGCCCCCATTAAAAGGTCACTAAACGGTTAATCAGTATCGCACCTTGCTGAATCAACCAGCTGATTTCATTCATTCTTACATGAGTAAATCTTTAGTACTTTATTCTCAATACAATTAGGGGTAAGAAAGTCTTGTATCGAGATTTTCGTCTGGAAAACTCATAAGAACACCAAAGGCCAAAAAATTCTCTAAACTTGGTGATTTGGTCCGCAACCTTTCCAAGTTATAGAAAGATTTTCAGAATAACTCCGTGTAACTCTGGCAGTTCAGCAGGCAAGGACCGTTGTATATATAGCATTCCACATGACCCGAAGACAAAGAGGATCCGAAGAAGAACCCTAAGGTGGAAAAGAGGGATGATAAGAAGAAACTGAGTTTGATTGGTAATATGAGTCAGAAGATGATGAAAGAAAAGTCGCCAAGCTGGAATAGAAAGAAAAGTTGGTCGTGCTTGAATTCTAGGTTGCCAGGATGAGAAGCACAGATGACCCACGAACCGCACAGATGACCCATGAACCTCAGTGCCCTCATTTATAACCCCAAAGGCTGCGTATGCTTTAAGTTCAAGATGCCCGACATGGATAAGTTCGATACTTCTACTGACCCTAGATTGATGTGAAGATGTACATACGAGCATTGCTCTTTTTATAGAGTCTATCAAAAACCAGTTGATACAGTTCTTTCACTGTACTCTGACAGGAGCTACCTCTTTATGGTTCCTCATCGTTGATGAGGCCTGAGTACGATCATGGGAAGAGGTAGTACGAGAGTTTATGAACCAATACTAGTATAATGCAGACCTAGATATCACTAGGAGAGATTTGGAGACTACGAAGCAGGAGCCGAGAGAGTCTGTGTCAGCATTATAATGAGATGAAGGAATAAAGCTCCCTAGATAGTCAACTGCCCCTCGAAGGAGGAACAAGTCAATATAGTAAGGAATAATTTGTTGCCGATGTATTATGAGTACATCTTTGGACATTATCATGCATCTTTCAAGGATTTGAATGGGATCCTTGGTGCAAATTAAGGATGCCGATAACAAAGGAACCATATCTTGAGAGACAAAACCTGGAAGACATCGAGCCGGTATGAGAAATTCCACTGACAAGCCTAAGCCTGTAGTACCAATAATGTTAAAAATGTTCGAGCACATCAAGATGTGTCATGGAAATCTAGTGCTGAACCACATTTAAAGTTACTCCATTAAATACTTCCTTCCCTAAGGTGTTTGAGCAATTATTGCAAAGGGGAATGATCTCCAAGTTACCCCATATTCCTCCACTGACAGTTAGACCTGAAGGATACAATTTTCAGGCATTATCGGCATACCACCAAGAAAAAAGCAATTCTACAGAGATATGCATCACCCTCAAACATGCTCTCCAGGATCTTATTGATAAGAGTGAAGTGTCTCTTCCAGTTAAGCCGAATGTGTAAAAGGAGCCATTGCTAGCTCATAAGGTTAATATGATTAATGTTTTTCTTTGAGTGCTTCCTGCACCTATAAGACTAGTATGTCAGTATGTAGATGTTTTGTCTATTTGTTTTCAAGATCCCATATTTGGGTTTTGCAATGTGATCTCTTGAGAGGAGTTGATGGAAGGTGAAGTTGACACTGTAGAGGAAGAAGAATATTGTGAAGACCTTCGTTTAGCCCAGCTGTAAATCTTATTTGATACTTGTTATTATGACGTAGCGTGAATATCCTTCTTGTTGAAAGATCTAATGTGTTATATAAGCGGTATTCATGACCATTTATGTTAAACAAGTTGTATGCTTGTGTTGGCATAGAAGCACCTCAAGTAGGTGGATTAGCTTAGTCTTAATCCTGATTAGTTGGTCTTAAGCATGATTAGTTATCCCTAAGAATGATTAGTTGAGCCCTAATCGTGATTATGCTAATCTGGATTAGTCAAGGTTAATTGTGATTAGTTAGTGACTTAGCTTGATTAGTTTGCCCTAATCTTGATTAAGCTAATTGTGATTACTTAGTTACTTATCTAGGTTTATTAATACAAATGAAGCTTATTAAGTCTAGAAATTGATTTATGTTGTCATGTTCTTACTGGTAAGACTTGGTAGGGGTTTAATACCCTTGAAACACTTGTTTCTCGAGGGAGAAATCTCTGCAGATTTCTCTGAACTTTGGTGACTCAGGTCTTCCACACCTTGAAGTAGAAATAAAAAGGGAAAACAGAAGGGAGGTGCCTACTTGTAGAAAAACTAGAGAGGATGTTTGAGAGCTTGAAGAAGGAAAGGAAAAAAAAAGAGAATTTGCTATGAAAATTTCAGATTAGTAATCTTGATGGTTATATGTTCTCTTCTTGACAAAAGAGGGAGATCTTGATGATTTCTATAACCTAATCTTGTCAAAGGTAGGGTTTTACATATGATCAACGTTGAACATGATTTTAATCATTGTTGGTGTGTATATATGGTGTGTTATGTGCTTATGGAGTGTTAGAATTATATTAGAGAAATCTGGGTAGATTTTATGTTGACCTTTGAACATGAATAACTTATTCAATACTTGTTGGATTTGAGTGTTCTATACCTTTATGGAAAAATGAAGATGTGTACTTTAATACTGTTGATTTTATCACTCTCTAATTTGAAGTTTATGCTGCCCTAAATTGCATAAATATAAAATTGGTCGAAGCTGGTTAAACTAGAAAAATTTCGTGTTGATATTTAAACATGCATATCTCATTCAATACTTGTCAGATTTAAATGTTCTCTAAATTTCTAAAAATCTTAAGATGTTTGCTTTAACATTGTCGTTTATATCACTCTCAAATTTGAAGTGTATGTTACCCTAAATTGTTTAGATTTAGAACTGGTCTCCTTTCACTGAAACTGTATAGAGCTAAGAAATCCATATTAATGTTTCATATGATACTTGATGTGTTTAACATTCTCTATACATAATAGCATGCTATACATGATGTGAATCTCTAGAAGTAGTGGCCGGGGGTTGAAGGCCGGCAAATTGGGTTATATGAAAATGGGATATATGTTGAGCTTGCTCAGCAGGTTAACCTCCCGGAGGCATTACAATGCGCCACCTATGCTGTCAATATGTGCAAAGTCTCGTGTAAGGTCTAAATTTATCACTCATAAACTGCATTTGACCGGCTTAGCTTTTGAGTGATCAATTTAAGGTCTCACCAAGAAAGGATGGTAGGTGAACGAGCTTTTGGCTTATGATTTGGGCTCGTTAGAGTCATTATGATATGTGTTATACTTGCATTATTTTTTGTTCATTCGCTGCTATCTATTATATGCTATGCATGAGTTAATGAAAAGCATGTTTTGTTGGGTTTATGCACGCTTGTTATGATTAAGAAGTGTTTACATTTGTCATATGTTCGCTCTACTTAGCTGTGGCTTACTCCTTTTCCATCTCTACTTTTTAGATACTAGAAAGGATCAAGAAGTGATAGGCGAGGGTGCTGGCAAGGAAGTTTTTGAGTACCCTTTTGTGCCCAAGAATCAGAGATAGTAAGTCTTGTGCACTTGTAAATAGATAGTGAGATGTGCTATGTAGATACGTGTTATTGTTATAAAACTAGTGTGAAAGTGTGGTGTGTTTGTGTGTATAAGCTTGGATTTGTAAGGATGGACAAATGTAATATATATTTAAAAGGCCTATAGTGTTGTTATATTCGAAAGCAATTGTCGCGTCCTGCTTCTTGGGGCATGACAACTATGATGAAGATACAAGTTTTATTTCAGACCATTGTCTCAATATTGCATTTGACTAGGTTTGGTCGAGCTTACCAGACAACTAACAAGCCAGTTATCACGGATCCTTTATTCAATCAAGACCCGCCAAATAATAAAGTGCTCTGACAATTGAAGAAAACTCAAGTTAATATTTGTAAATGGAGATTGTTATTCGTCTCCTTCTCCCACAGACAGGCTTTGATCAAATTGATCAGCAAAGCTCAGATCAAATTGATCAGCAAAGCTCAGATCCTTATCCAGCCCCACATGAGAAGCTGCCTCATGTGCTCGAAGCCATTCATTACTGAAATATTCTTACATTTTTTAGGTACCGAACATGGGACCAAGCCATAATCACCCGCTTTAAATCAGCATGTGAGCTTTCGATAAGAAGACGCCTCTAATCCTCATTGATAAAGGTTTTTCCCATAATGTTTGCCTTTTCATACTGTACAGGCTCTTGATATTGATCCTTCAGAGTTCGGCGTGAGGTAATTGGTATGATTAGGTTTTGCATGTCTGTCAGAATAGCCAATCTTGAAGTTGCGTTCCAGGTTCTAGATGTTCCCGCCGGCTTCAATCTCTTACTTGGAAGGCCATGGATACATTTGGTTGGAGTGGAACCCTCTACTCTAAAGCAGAAGGTCAATTTTGTACTTGATGAAGCTATTTTCATAATTATGAGAGATTCTAACATACCATAGATAGGATAAGTATAAGATGAGAAGGATACTGTTGCGATCCCGCATGATTCGCTAGACCTACTTCTTGGTTGGTTCAAGATTGATTGTCTAGTACAATGCGTAGAGTTTGAAGAAATCTTCCAATGTGAGAATTTTCTCAATGTTTTCCTTTACAAAAATAACTCAATACTCCTTATTATGCGGATGCTTCATTATATACCATGAAAAGGGTTGGCCGCAACTGCCAAGGGCTTTCTAACTTTCTTATTCTGGAAAATAAAAAAGACCAGTTTGGGTTGGAATATAGGCCTACAAAGAAGGAAAGAAAAGAAGCCCTCAATAAATTTGTTATTATTAAGAAAGCCTAGGAAGAAGGAATGCTTGTAGATTTTCCTACTATGTCTAAAGTTCTTATGTTGAGTGAATATGATGTCAGGGAAGGTGAGAGAGGAACTTAATACAGATAAATTGAGCCGGTCTACAACATAGAAACCAAAAAGATGATAAATGGATGGGAGATCTTCAATGACTGTGAGTAGGTAGAACATGGAGAAATGCCAAGTTTGATGAACCCAAGCAAGGACAATTCTTCTAATTAGATGAATTTCATAGAACAGGAAGGAATGGCTACATGTTTCGACTATATGGACATCCTTGTGCTTATTAGTTAGATGGACGATTCGACTCTTAACCCTACAAGCAAAATTAGCTCGACCCATGGTGGGATGCAGAATTAGAAGATCGAGTATGCACCGGTAGCTATAAGGGAGATCACCGAGGACCGTCTTAATTCCAGGTCTAAATCCAAGCCCGATGAGCTAGATGCTTTTGTTTCCCTTGAAAATCTGAATGTGCTTTCTTATTATCTTTCCCTGACTTTTTAATGATAATATGATGGTCAATTTTGATTACTTCTTGCTTGCTGATATAAGTTATGACGAATTAATCCACACAATTAGTAATGATCACATCTAATGAACAAAGAAGAGAAGAGATTTTGAAAGAAATGATGAAAGAAATTAAAATTCAAAAGTCAAATCGAGTTGAGAAGGTGGCAGAAGATACTGGCATAGTCAACATAGCCACACCCAAAAATAAAAAGGAAGTCAAAATATGGACTAGCCTAATTGAAGTAGACAGAGAGAGAATGACTACTCACTCCTAAGGCCATTTATCGATTTCTTTGCTTGGTCACGTTACGACATGCCTGGTAGTGACCCTTTGATCGTTGAGCATCATCTACCCTTTCTTCTAGGGGTCAAACCCGTCAAGTAGGAGCTCTGAAAGTTGAAGAATGAATGGTCTCTTAAGGTCAAAGAGGAGATCATTAAACTACTTCAATAGGGTTCATAAAGGTTATAGCCCTACTTGGTTGGCCAATGAAGTGCCTGTTCCTAAGCCGACCGGCCAAGTCCGAATGTGTATCTATTATAGAGACCTTAACCGAGGCTCTTACAAGGAAGGTTTTCCTCTTACTATTCTCAATTAATCATAGATAACACTGTAGAGCATGAGTTGGTTTCCTTTGTGGATTGTTTATGGGGTATGACCATAACAAGTTAAATCTCGAGGACCAATAAAAGACATCCTTCACTACCCCTTGGGACACCTTTCGCAATACAGTGATGCGTTTCTATTGAAAAATGCCGGGGCTGCATACCAGAGAGCTGCTACTACCCTTTTCCATGACATGATCCATAAAAAAAGAAAGGTGTACGTAGATGACAGAATTAATAAGTCTAAGAAGTGAGACGATCATTCTGCAGTTTTGAGAAAAATATTTTGAAAGATGAAGGCAATACAAAATGAGGTTTAACCCCTACAAGTGTGTATCCATAGTTATGGCCGGTAAATTGTTAGAATTCATGGTTAGTAAATGAGGCATAGAAGTGGAACCAGCTAAGATCAAAGCCATAATAGAGATACCCCTGTAGAAAAAAAAGAAAAAAGAAACCCGTGGGTTTTTAGGAAGGATCCAATACATTAGTCATTTAATTTTGACGATGATCTATGAACCTATCTTCAAACTACTGAAGAAAGAGTCAACCAAGGAGCGGAATTCCCTCAACCAAGAAGCCTTCAATAAGATCAAGAACTTGAGTAACTCCTCAATCTTAACCTAACCGGCATTGGATAATCCTTTGTTTCTTTATTTAACAATGATCGAAGTACCACCAAAGCCATGCTAGCTCAACATTTGGAAAGTTCTTTGACAAAAAGAGCCACTTAGTATGTTAGTAAGAAGTTATTCCATGAAGAAGTGAGTTATTCAGCTTTAGAGAAGACATGTGTGTCGCTGATATGGGTGACAAAAAAGTTGCGACACTATATGTTAGCTTACCTCATCAAGTTGTTGGTCAGAATGGATCCAATGAAGTATCAATGTCACTCAGAAGTCAATAGAAGGAATAGTCATAGTGGACATGCTAGCAGATTATCCTACAGAAGATACAAGTGAATGGGAAGCTAAGTTCCCAAATGAGGATGTTTGTGTCATAGAGAAAAAAAGTAGATGGCAGTTATATTTTGATGGAGCTACGAACATCAAAAGACTTGGGGTAGAAATACTTTTGATCTCAACACATACCCGCATAGTCATAAAACTAATATTTTAAGGTATCAACAATACTGCCAAATATTAAGCATGCATTAGGGTTGGAGGTAGCCTTAAGCCTAGGTGTGAGAGAACTTACAGTGTAGGGATTTGCTCCTAATTATCCATAGGATACATGGAATATGGAAAATCCGAGACAAGTGCTGATAGGCTTACCATGCCTATCTGGAAAAAATCGTGGGTGGGTTTGAGGACATAGAATTTCAGTATATCATTCGGCTTAAGAATAGTTTTGCTAATGCATTAGCAACACTTTCGTCGATGATAGAGATACCTAAAGGGCATGAAGTGGAACCATTTTTCATCAAGAAACGAAACCTACCAGCTTACTACTTATGATTGTGATGATAAGTGAAGTCAAGTGTGAAGAACCAAGCTAGATAGATATGTGCAATTCCATATGAGATGGAAAGTATCATAAGCAAGCATCCTCAAAAGATTGCATCTTTCTACGGAGATGGGCTGCCAATTCACCATGTATGATGAGAGCCTATATAAAAGACACTACGATGGGAAACACCTGTTATGTGTCACTTAGAAAGAAGGTTGTCATATTATGGAAAGTGTGCATTCAAGCGAGCGTCGACTAGACCCCACATGAATGGTCAAATTTTAGCGAAAAAGGTTACTTGTCAAGGATACAATTGGAGTACTATCGAGTAAGATTGCATTGATCATGTCCATAAGTGACACAAATGCCAGATACACCAACTTGCAACATTTTCGCCTCCGAAGATGCACAATATGACATCACCTTGGGCCTCTGGTATGGTGAGTAGATATAATCAAAAAATTCAGCTAGAAATCATCTAATGGCATGCATTCGTACTTGTCGCCATAGATTATTTCACAAAGTGGATTGAAGCTGCATCATATACTATTTTGAATGGTAAAAAGGTGGCCCAGTTTATCAGGACCAACATTATTTGTCGATATGGTGTTCCACACCAATTGACTTCCAATAATGGACTACATTTCAAGGGAAAAGTGATAGATGTAATTGAAGAATATGGCATCACCTAACACTGATCTTCACCATATCGTCCACAAATTGATGGGGTTCCAGAAGCCGCAAACAAGAACATTAAGGATATCCTAAGCAGAATGATAGACTCTTCTCAGAGTTAGCCTAGAGAAGCTTCCTATTGGCCTTCGAGGCTATATGACATGAGTTCAAAAATCCATCAAGGCAATACCTTACTCATTGGTTTACAATATAGAAGTGATCCTACCGATAAAACTAGAGGAAGGTTCTCTTAGCGTAGTTATGGAAAATCAAATAACAGAGGAAGATTTGGTTCGAAACCTTTTTGATAAGCTAGTATTGGCAGATGAAAAATGATTGAAGTCTCCCTATCATATCCAAGGTAATCAGAGATGAATCACCGGTGTTCAACAAGCGAGTATAGGAGCGTCGTTTGATAGAAAGAGATTTGGTTTTAAAGGAGAATATTACGTAAGCCTGGAAATCACGAGAAAAAATTGAGCCTAATTGGTTAGGACCTTATATGGTCAAGCCTAATTGTGAAGTGAAGCAGGTTTAGATGGGATTGAACTGTCATAACTTGTCAATTTGGGTCGATTAAAGAAGTATCATGCTTGAAGTAAAGTTCGTGAATGAACAACGAATGATCTGATCTTACTATAAGAACACTACTCAACACACATTTCGATGTAACAATTCAGATGGAGGTAAGGTTTATAGTACTTGGAAAGGGAATTTTATACACAAAATTTCTTATGTTGCTCGATTTTCTATTTGATTGCAAGAACACTCGCAAAGTGATGATCACTTTCAATTCATGATGAACTTAAGCTTGTGATATATTGATGGATGGCTAATGTAAAGACCTTTCAAATGATTTAAAGTGCAGGTTTTATTTTCTTAAAATGAAGAAAGTACTGTTCTTCAAAGTGGACTGATGTGCCTACAACTAAAGTTGAACCCAACCATGAACAGAATTCCATGACAAGCGTTCATCTTGATCTAGCCTGTATTGGAACATCGTAGAAGAAGCTATAAAGAAACCTATTAATTATGATAAACAAGGTGTCTATGATTGTAAAATGGAAGCAACTAGAAGTGTTTAAGTAAAAACTTGACGAGTACGTTGAAGTTTTCTTCAGTAAATCACCTGAGGATTTAACTAAGTATATGAATTGGCAGGATTTAGCTGAGTATACAATATGAAAACTTTATTTTTCCACGGTATAACTGGCAAAACTATCCTCAGCCTAAAGCAAGATAAACAATTTGTCTTTACATCTTTAAGTTTACAAAAACTCCTCTAGAAACAAATCATATTAAAGTTTCCGTTGCTCAGAGGATACTTTTGCAATGCTTAGTATCTCAAGAGAGGGTACTTTTGGTAGAATACTCAAGGTAATTTTAAGATGGACTTTTTATAATCCCAAGGAAGTTAGAGGAAAGAAATATTAGTTTTAATGACTAGCTCATTGTAAAAACAAAGCCAAAAAAATGATAATTGCATAAAATACCCTTGTGGTTTGGACCTATTGCAAAAAGACCCTCAGAGTTACAAAAGTTGTAAATGACCGCCTGAATACGCAAACGTGTTGCTACAGACGATTGCTGTAATAGAATAATTGAAATGTCAAAATTGTCCCTCTATATAACCACTTTCTTTAGATCTAGGGTTTTTTTTTAAAATGATGCCGATCGCCAGAAAAGGTCTCTGGTCAAATTACGGCCGCCTGTTTTTTTTAATGTTCATGAATACGCCTGAATACACGAAAAGTTAATGAGTATTTCTAATGTTCCTTTCCTCTTGATTTCCATTGTATCAACGCCGATCGTTATCTGGTCATTCTGCTTGCACCTCGGCCCTCGCCGATGACCAGAGTTCCTTCCCTTTCTCCCCCTTTCCTCTTTCCTCTTCTATCTCGTCCCCTTCCTGCTGCCTCACCTGTGAATAGGGCTGTATACGAACCGAGTTCGAGCCGAGCATGAGTGTGTTCGAACTTGATTCATTTACTTTTATGCATGTTCGAGCTCGGCTCAAGTTTGTTAAGATCCAAAAATTTAATGTTTGAACTCGGCTCGAGTTCGTGACGGTGAGACTCGGGCTAGGCTCGCTCGACTCGTTTAGCAATACGAGCCGAACTCGAGTTCGAAAATTCAGGCTCCCATTCGTGTTCAAGTTCCATTCAACTCCCTAACTTTACTCAAAATTCTCAAATCATTCAAGCAATCAAGCTATATTTAATAAAAAAAGATACACAGAATATCCAAGTAGGGATGCAGAATTAAAAAAACAGAAACAATAAATTTGATCGATCAAAATATAAACAATGGTCAACGAGTTAATGCGTTCGAGGTTGAACCCTTGGCTTTGCAGGCGATGGCTTTGCAGATCGGAAACTTCGCTTTGCGGCTTTATAGCTTTGCAGGTTGATTCCGGCGACGCAGAGATGATGCTGCAAAGACAGGCGACGTGTGTTCGTCAGTGAAGAGAGGGAGGGAGGGAGGACAGGCTACGTACGATCTACATCTGTGTGTGTGTGTGAGAGAGAGTGAGAGAGAGGAGGTACATGACGGAGAGAGTGCGGCACTGATTTGTGAATTGTGATATTGATATTAGGTTTATGTTAGTTTATATAGTTACGGTTTTTAAGTTTTGGGCTTTAGACTAAGTTTTGGGCTTCAGACTAAGTTTTGTGAGGTTTGGGCTTCAGGTTTAGGTTTAAGTTAGTTTAGGGATTATCTAGGGTTGCGCTCTATGTTTATAAGCGGGCTTGAGGGTTTGGGCAAACTTGAAGGCCTGGCCTACAACATAAAATTTTAATTTATGTACATATTAATTTTGTAAAAATATTATAATTTATTTATTTATTATTTAGACGAGGTTCGCGAACACATTTGTTAACATTTTAGAGTGTTCATGTTCGGCTCGTTATTACACGAGCTCTAAAAACCTGTTCATGTTCTGTTTGTTTACTAGGCGAACGAACAGGAACGAGTTTTATGGTGAACGAACCATGAGCCGTTCGTGAACAGCTTGATTCATTTACAGCCCTACCTGTGAAGGGCCTCGATTACGGTGGGGGAAATGGCCAAGTGGTTGCAATTGAGCTAGCAACGACGACAAAGTGGTCGGAGCTGGCGATGCAGATCGAGTTCGAGGTAGGGAAATGGATCTAGCGGCAGCAGCAAAGGGTTCATGGCGGTGGTGGTGCATCGGGTGGGTGGTGGCAGAAATGGGCGGTGGATAGGGCATGGTGAGGGTGGCGGCTAGGGTTTTGGCTGTGGGAGTGGCGGTTAGGGTTTTGGTTGGTAATGGTGATGGCTAGGGTTAGGGTTTGGTTAGATTAGATTGGAGAAGAAATTGGGACTTGGGTAGGAGTTCAAAAAAATGAGGGTACTTTCGTCTTTTCAACGTTTCAAAAATCTATCAAACACACTTTTTAAGAGAGTGAATATCACGCCCTGTTAACTTGGATGATTTTTTTAACAGTTACAAAAAAATTGAGATAACAGGCGACCCTTTGCAACTTTTGTAACGCTGAGGGTCTTTTTGTAATAGGTCCAAACCACAAGGGTATTTTATGCAATTATCCCCTCTAAAAAGAGGATACAATCCTTTGATTTTATTCTCGGAAACACTGTTAGCACCCATACTGCTACCAGCCACCGTCACCGTAGCCAGTGATTCGACAATGAAAAAGATGGGGGAACCCTAATTATGAGTCTGCAAGTAAATTACCAACACTGGGTACTCTAGTTGTGTTTGACCATCTCCTCCTCAAACCCTAGATGGTTTTTGGCCGCCGCTCCGCATGCACATTCACATTTTTGCCGCTCGACTACCACGAAACTGCTTAAACCACTTGAAACCACCAACCCCCAATTACAACCAACTGAGAAGCTATCCTTCTAAAGTCGTACGAAATTGTTGCCTCTTATGAATGAAAGATTGAAGGATTCATTCCCACGTCCACAAACTCTATGTAGTTCACCACATGATTCATCCCTCTATTTGATATGCTATGTGGGTCTTCACCTATTGAATCCCGTAAAAAAACTAAAGGGATTCTCTCAACTCATCTTGGGTGGGCAGTTGCAGAAGCTAGTTGGTGGTGCGCTATGAGGCTGGGTGTCCTGGTGGTGGTGGTACGGTGCACTGAGTAGGGAAGAAAAAGATAAATGGGGAGAACCAACCTCACTGCTATGAGTAGGCAGCAAGGTTGATTTTCCTCACTTTGATCATGGATCTAAAGTTTATAGTACTTGGAAAGGGAATCTTATACGCGAAATTTCTTATGTTGCTCGATTTGCTATTTGATTGCAAGAAGACTCGCAAAGTTTCAGGGCTACTAGGATGTATACCTTCAAATCTTAAAGGAATTATTTTTAAAAAAAAAACCTAATCTAATGCGATCTGATCAGCTCAGACTTTAATCCTTTGGAGAATCAATCAATCGAAACAATCTTACATATTTTTGAAAGTTCAAATGGATATTGTGAAATTCAGATTTTACTTTTAAAATACACAAAACAATGTCTATTAGCTTCTTGGAACTGTTAATCATTCTCTATAAGGTGACATGAGTTGCTTGACATGGGTAATATTGCTCAAAATTAGGCTTCTATTTAGACCATCAGGCTTACATATATCAACTGCTTATTAGAACCCGTACAAGTGATAAGATCATTTTTATAGTCTGCGTTACTTGATGAAAATTTTCTACTATATTTATTGAAAGGGTGATGGCCAAAAAAGTATCCAAATCGGGGAAATATACTGCCTTCGTCCACTAAACAAAATCCTATCTCCTATTTTGCAATATTCACGAATCGTTGTCTATTTAAGAATATCAAGCGTGTGTGTGTGTCTATATATATATATATATATATATATATATATATATATATATATATTCCTTTGGTTTTTACCCCTTATTTTTAGGCACTGAAAACCGCAACCAAAAAAAAAAAATTCACACACACACCAATAGTGTGGGTATTCATGGAAATGAAGTGATTAAAGGAAATATTATAATAGCCATATGGGTCTCTTGGAACTATGTGCTCAGATAAAAAAAGACACCTTTTTATGGGCGGATGGACGTTCCCTTTTTTTTTTATTTTTTTTTATTTTCCTCTTCATATAAAGTGAGACGCAAAAGAGTAAATAACATTTTCCCAACATGACTAATGCTTTCAAAACGGAGCCGTTACAACCGAAAGGAAGCATAGTCAAACAAACGGTTACGTACAGATTTGCAGAATCTCAAGGGGCTTGACTTTAATTGTCACCTATTTATAAGATAAGATGGTAACAATCAACAAACTTTCAAATCTACTCGTTTACTGCTTGTGCTTTGATGACACAAAGATTCTTACGTTTGCTCCCAGAGGTTTCTTTTCTTCAAATTCAAACAGCGTGTTGCATGAGTCCTCGATTGGTTTAGCGAAGTTGAACCAAATTGGTTTAATGAAGTTTACCAAATTGGATGCCCAGCTTCCATCTCAAATCTAGTTATGTACCTCTGTATGGTTCTCTAATAAAATTATCTTTGCCAGTTATCATTATTTCTTGATGTGTTTGTTGATTTTGATTTGTTCACCACCACCTATATCGTTACTAGCTTGATGCATCGGTGCTTTTAGACAACAATCTTCAAGCATCCATTCTCTAATTTCATTTCTTTTCACATATATTTTGTTTGAAAATGTGATATTTATAGTTGCAACTAAATTGAATAGATGGCTTTTGGTTAAAGATGGACTCATTCTTTTGCAATCAACGCAATTTAGGTAACAATTAGAATAGGTCCTTCTTCTTTTCAGATTATGGCTTTGACCCAGTTATATATATATATATATATATATTTCGTAATGAGTTGTAAAAATACTTGAACTCAATGCAAACTTCTCGTATCTACTTTATATCTATTGTTAGAAAAGCAACATAATGCTAAAATGTCATATCCCAAACCTCGAAGTTCTAGCAGGTTAATATACTTTATTAAGCGACAATATTCATACGCAATAAGTAGCTTCTATAGGCATAAATTGTATTTTATCGGTAATCTTAATGACAAATTTTTATGAACTATAAGTTATAATTTACCGATAATCATTATAAGTGATATTAATTGGGGCCTTTAGTAATGATTAGCCTGAGATACATTTTTGAAAATCTGTACCGAAAATTTTGAAGCGGAGTAAAATAGACAATTTATGATAGTAAAAGTGTTAGTTTTAAAATTTAAATTTTATAGGGTTACTAAATAACTAAACAGTTAAAAAATCTTAATTTTTGTCGGTCTTTAATTTTGGAAAAGTAAATTAAAGAGGAGCCATGAGAAATTGGGTACTTGGAATTATAACCCACATTTCGGTTACTACGAGAGAGAGAGAGAGAGAGAGAGAGAGAGAGAGAAGCCTTCTACCCACTTTTCCTTCAATCTGAATTCTTAGAACTCTAGTGTTGAATGGTGTACATGGAGCTGAAATATGTTAGTGTGGGTAGACCTCCGTGTGTGTCTGTATAGAAAAGATGTGTGTATATTGTGTGTTTTTGTGTGTAGACTGTATGGGTATAGTGTGGGGGTGGTGAAAGGCTGAAATTTCAGCTGTTGTAGTGTGTGTTTGCGTGAAAGAAGAAGAAAGAAGTTGGGGGGGGGGGTGTTGAGAGGGATGAAGGAGTAGCCATGGTGGTGAGTGAGAGTGTGTTTGCGTGAGGGTGTGTTTGTGGGATGGAAGATGGGCTGCAAAGCAGCCTGCTGTGTGTGTGTGCGCTAGTGAAGTGGGTATTAGAAAGTGGAGGAAGAAGGTAGAAGCAACGTAGTGTGTGAATTGTTTGTCTTAATGTCTGTATATATACGTGTAGTAGTGTGTGTTATGAGTGTGTAAGAAGAAGGGGAGAGGCTGCATGAGTGTTTTTGTGTGGTGACGTGGGTTTTGGGTTTCAACAGTGAAGTGTGAAGAGGAAGAAGAAGATGGGAGGCAGATCCTCTGCTGTAGCTAAGACTACAACAGAGGTGCTGTAGGGTGATCCAAACCGTCCAAATTAATCTTATGCCTAAGAATTGGCCACGTCATCCGAATCACTTAAACCTAAACAAAAACTTGGTTTGAAGACTAGCAGCAGCCCTCCTCTCCGTCAAACAGAATTGATGCAGACTTCTCTCTCTCTCTCTCTCTGTTTAGATTTCAGATTTCTTCCTCTTCTCCGTTTAGATTTCAGACTTCTTTCCTCTCTCCAATTGCAACGACAGTTGCGAGGGTTGGATGTGGGTAAATGTAGACTAATGGAGGGTGATGGCGAAATGATGCCATGGGGGTGAGAAGCAGTGGTGATGGTGATGGCGGCAAATCGGCCGTCGGAAGAGATTCCACCTCTGCGTGATGCAAATCTTATAGTTGTATTATGTTGATCAAATTTAATCTTATCACAGTATGAATGAACATCAATTTTCCAGAAATTCATTGAGAAATTTCTTTTTATGTCTTGAAATTCAAAGATCAGGCAGGAAGAGAAACGTCCGGGTTGTGGTGGTGGAAAGGGATGATGGTGGTGCGGCAACGGTGTCGGGAAGAGGAGTTGCTACCATGCGGTGGGGTTTTGGTAGTAGAGGAGGATTTCAGAGAGAGGAAGACAAGGCAGCGATTTTCACGCCCTCTGTAACGTCCGTCATTCCTAAACGCAGAAGTGGTGACATGGCTGATTGTAGAGCGTCGAATTTATTTGAACTGCTTGGATCTCTCTTACAGCACCTCTGCTGTAGCCCTAGCTACAGCAGAGGATCTGGATCCAAGAAGATGGGTAAATACTTAGTGGCTCTGTGCAGTGGGAGTGGTAAATTGTTCTTGTACAGTTGTACCACGTGATTATGGGCTATTGTTCGATTGTTGTAAATTGGTCAAACTTTACCCAATGTTTTTTAGGGTAATGTTAGAATTACAGGTAAAATTTTAGATTTTCTGGGATCATTTAGCATTTCTAATAATCTCCACAATTTCAGTTTCTCTAAAATTTATTTTGAGTCTTTAAAATTCATATTAAATTCTGAAAAAATTACAGTATTGTTCTTATAGTATATGGAGGTTTCAATTTTAGTTTCTTAAATTTTAGAGGTGACTTGGTACTATTATCCATATCACATTAGATTTAACTAAATAAATAATTTTAAAATGGTTTCGATGCTTTTTAAATTCTGATTTCAAATTCTGTATATTTCTTGTAAAGTTATTATCAAAATTATGAGACTTTGATTTGAGCTAGAACTATTAATGGCTATTGTTGGACTTTTCTTATATTTAAAGAAATTAGTTTAATTCAAAAATATTCAAAGTTTCTGAAAATTCATGTTCGGACTTTTTTTAATGCCTAAAGCTATAAAAGTGTCTTCTTAGAATTCATTATCAATTTTGTTGTTATTACTAAGCCTTGTGGATTGTGTTGGGTTTCTGGCTAGGCTGCCCGTATGGGAACCCGTTCTGGGTTGCGTAATTTTGAGAGTATGAGTGAGCACCTTTTAGGCAATTTGGTACTGGCTTGATGGTATTGTAGGGTTAAAATGTATTCTGATCATGAAATTGCTCAATTCAGGTTGATTCTGAAGGATCCAGATTGAAGTTACTTAGCTTAGTGTAGCTACAGATCCAGGTAAGGAATTCCATTCGAACCCTACTTCATCGCTAATTCAAATGTTTTGTTATAACAGTTTTATGAATTCCATTGAACCCTAATTTTGTGATGGTCATTAAAATGTAAGAGATTCTAACCAAAACCCAATTTATCATATTTGATTTCGTATGTTTGATTCTGAGTTGCAATCAAATTTTATAAAACTTCGATTTTGTCATAAAAAAATGTTTGAAACTGCCCCTAGGACCCTATCTACTTGAGCCTTAAAGTGATTGTTTGAAATTCTTTTAATACTTATCTATTTTTTATTACATCATCATACAATGTTTTAAATTGTGTTTATTCATTCTGAACATTGACATGAGATAGTAAATCTGAGGCGTTATAAGAATGGTTAGTAGTGTTGGTGTTATAAGGATGGTCTATTCAGTTTGGATTGAAACTAGTACCTGAATGGACTAGTTCGTGTACATATGCATACGTAGAGTGTATCTGAGCATTGCCGGGTGGTTTTTCTAATCTATACTACTCATGCTCAATGTCTTTTGTTCTATTTTATTGTATTTGAAAATATTATAAAATGTCTATGGATTTAAGGGATTGACTTGATACTTTTTTCGATATCTGTATCGAGATGCTCTGGTGTTTATTAAAAGTTTTCATTTCAAAAACTGATGTTTGATTCAAATGTAAAAGTGTTCAAATTCTGTTGTTTTAGTTCTTGGTTAACCTTATTGAGCTCTCAAAATCTCATTCTTGTTTGACTTCCTTTTTGTAGAAGATAACCAGCATTTATGTTGCCTGAGTATAGATTAGGGCCAAGAGAGAAAATTTAAGTTTTAGTATTGCTCATTAGAACCCCTGCTTGGGGACCTTCTTTAACTCATTATCAGATTTAAATTTAGTTTATCAATCATGATCGTACACTGAGAGTAATACATTAATTGATGGTTAATTGCTCTGACAGATTGGTGGTACTATTCGGTTAAGTCTGAGAGTATTATTATCTTAGAGTATCTGTTCTAGTGAGTGGTTAGCGTTCCGGATTTATGAGGCGTTACATAAAATCAGACTATTTTGGGAATACATTAAACTAAAAAGTGAAACTAATGGTGAATAAGTGAATGTAATTCTCAATTTGTATCATACAACACGAATATACGTGTATACATTTCTGGAATTATAAAGTTCTATTTTGATGTGAAAGTAATTTTGATGAGAGTGTTATTTTTTTACTATTGCCCTAACGATTCCTTTTTTACCCTACGTAATGTGCCAATTGGCAAAACTATATGCTGATAGGGTCCAACCCACTGTGACATTTTACAAAATTAAATCATTTTCATTAAGAATGATAAGACCAACAAGCGATGCAACAAATCAACGCTCGAACACATGTACATATAATCAACTGTGAAGATGACATGTTTGGTCAAAGAAAGTAAGACATTTAAGAACAAAGGGCAAATACGATAAATCTCAAATGCTAATGTGGCAATAAGCATATGCCAGATATTCAATGTCCGTAGTATAATCGCTACAGTGACAACTTGCACAAGAAATTTAAAATTTGCCGCTTTCAATAACAAAAGGTCACCATCAAATTTTCATATGATCTGAGAAACCTCGAAAACCATAAATTTGACTCGTTGCATAACTTGCTAATCAAGCTTGCTAACACACTGGATTTGCGGTAGGCAATCAAGTCAATTATGTGAGAAGAATGTATGAGCATCTCATCAGTATCATATTGGCTCTGTCGAAACGATTTAATGCGCTTACCACATAACGTAATGTGTTCGGAAACATACCGTATGAAGTCTCCGAAAATTCCGACGTAGGATCCTTGTTGTTACGAGCCTCCAACACGCTTGATCTTTTTCGCAGGTACAAAAACGGCTACTAGAGTCGAGTTCTTCATCCACGAACCAAATCCTAAAGCCTGGTGATTGCTCTAGAGAGAGTGCTATAGAGAGAGAGTTATTGCTATGACTTCTAGCTTATTGGGATATCTCTAGCCTTTATATAGAGATACAATTAGAGACTGGCTTTACCTCAAACTCTTAGCAGATAAAGATTGTATTTATCTCAAACACTTAAGAGATAAATATTCTCTAAATAACTGTATTTATCCAAACTAACAAATACACATTATCTGTTAGTGGGCGGATAATGGGTCCATTGACCCAATTTATTAACAGCTCCCACTCGCCCACACACAGGGCAAATAAATCGTACAGTCCCTCTTTATCTCTCGTCCACTCATCTCCTCATACAGGAAATGGAACGTGCGACCTACGAGAAAGGATGTCCAGTTGAGGAGTATTGTATTAAGTTATCACCAAACTAACACAATACATCACTCCCAAAAAATCTCGTATGTACCCCAGATAGTTCAACTACACCAGATTAAACACTCTCAAATCCCTCATAATGAGCAGTGTTAAACCTCTCATATGTTATGTATTCATGACTCATATCGAAACGAAAATCGACAAAGTCGCCCGGGCTATGAATCACACAACATGATATAATATTGAACTTTCTTCCCAAAGCCCTCATGTCATTCCAATTAGACCCAACCGCTTTCCTAGACATGCCTCGCGAGACCGCATCATCCATGATGCAAGGGTACATGCTAAAGTAGCGACATTGAGTATCCTCTTCATGACATAGTCTAAGGTGAGAAGGGTACTACATAGGATCAAAAATATTTCGATCCAAGTGGCTCACACAGTGACGAAGCAGGGATTCATTCATCACTCCCACTGTCGGTCTGCATTTAGCACATGCAGTATGATTTGCATGCTATGGCGTAACCTGCAAGGGCGTGTCACATAAATGTATAATAAAATACGCCATACGAATCTAAGTCTAGTCGTTGTACAAGCGCCTAACCTGAGTTTTTCAGCCCAGTCACTCTCATAGTGCCTACCTAAAATCTCACATTCGGCTGTAAACAGGCTACATAGAGTTGTGGAGATACTCTATGATCGACCTACATTTTTTAGGTCTCATCTTAGCTCCAACTAAGGCGACATGTTTGCTTTATAAGCTGTATCATCTTATTCGCCCACTTGGCGCATAAGACAATTATGTCTCATCTTGCTCGCTATCTTAGCGCCAAGGTGAATTACCCGTGTGAGTGGGTCAATTCGAGCCTGGTGACACTCTCAAGAAGGATGTATATGTAATCACAAAGATTATCCATTCATTCCAAAATAAACTCAAATCAAGGAACAAAAATTTAATGTAATAAATAATGTCAAGTACATAAGATGCCATAAACATATCAAAACCTACGTAGTCCCATACTCCTAATGTGAGAAAGGAAAACATCTCTAGCAATAGGCTTGGTCAAAGGATCAGCCACCATTCTGCCAGTAGGTATATGCTCCATGGTCACCTCTCCTTGCGCAACTAAAGTTATAATGAAGTGATAACGAAGGCCTATGTGTTTGGCCTTCCCATGATATTTGGGGTCCTTTACAAAATCTAGGGCAGCTGTACTGTCACAGTAAACAGTGACAGCCTCATCTGCATGAGTTGTAACCCATAAAGACTATAAGAATGACCTCAACCAAACAGCTTCCTGGACTGCTGCTGAACAAACAACATACTCTGACTCCATCGTGGATAGGGCGATGCAAGTCTATTTCTTGCTGCACCAAGAGATAGCTCCACCTCCTAGTATGAATGCATAACCTGAAGCGAATCTGTGCTCATCTCTATCACTACCCCAATCAGCATCACTGTATCCTCTCAGTCTCAAGTCTCCACCATGATAACACATAACGAGATCAGCGGTTCCACGCAGGTATCGAAGGATACTCTTCACAGCATTCCAATGAGCGGGTCCAGGATTACTGATAATGACTCACCATTCCAACGGCATAGCAGATGTCTGGACACGTACACAGCATAGCGTACATCAGACTTCCTACTGCAGCCGCGTAAGGCACTTTGGACATTCAATTCTTTTCCTCATTGTTCTTTGGGCATTGGTCTGTTGTTAAAGTACACGCCTTGTCCATTGGAGTGTCTATGGGTTTCGAGTTATGCATACGAAATCGTTCAATGACTTTCTTGATATATGTCTCTTAAGACAAACCGAGTAGTCTCTTTGGACGATCACGTACGATTTTAACCCCAAGCACATAATTAGCTTCTCCCATGTCCTTCATCTTAAAATTTGAGGACAGCCACTGCTTAGTGGCGACAATGGAACTCATGTCATTTCCAGCTAAAAGAATGTCATCCACATACAAAGAAATGATTAGAATATTTTTCTTGGATCGTTTTACATAAACGCAATGGTCTTGTTCAATCATTTCAAAAGCAATAGAGGTAATGGCATGATGAAACATAAAGTACCACTGCCTAGATGATTGTTTGAGACCATATATAGAACGTTTGAGACGACAAACTTTGCGCTCATGTCCTTTGACTTCAAAACCCTCGGGTTGAGCCATATAAATCTCTTCGTCTAGTTCTCCATTAAGAAACACAATCTTAACATTCATATGAAAAAGTTCTAAATCCTGCTGGTCGACAATAGCTAGGATCAGGCGAATTGAAGCAAATCTCACCACTGGGGAGAAAGTGTCTTCATAGTCCACACCCCGTAGTTGGAGGCTCATCTGAAGTTTGTGTGCTCCTAAGAATTATATTGCACATAAGTCATGAGCCTAAAAAGACTTTGATTATATTCCTAACACAATAAGAATTGCAAAATATCCATTATGTCCCAAAATTCTCTAACTTTATAAATGGGTCATACTAAAGCCCAAATTTAAATTGGGTCATCTAATCCCAAAAGTATAACTCACTTTCTAGTAAGAAAACTTTAAATTGATTTTTAGGCCCACTATTTAATTCAAACTCACAATACATTCTAATTCGTACTTACACAAGTATCCTGATTAAAAAAAATCTGGGGTGTTACATGAAATGTTTTGGCATTTGACGTATTTGTGAATATTGAACATTTTGAAAGCTATCGAAAGGGGTGTATGGATAGTTTGATGAGTGGTTGTGTTTACGATGAACCAAAAGGTAGTTTTTATTTATTCGATTGATGTTCCCTATATCCACGGTAGAAAGTTGGATTTCGGGCCCTGGTCAACAGAGCTTGTACACTAATGCACAATATTGTTTCTCGTGGTTCGCCCTTGCGTCCACATAATTATTTATCCTGGATGTAGGAGGATTTTTGGGCCCTAGTCAGTGGGGCATGTACGCTGACTGCATCATATCGTTTGAGCAAATTTTGGGTTTGAACTTGTTGTCATGAGTTTTGTGCTAATGATTTTATACTTCAATTTTTAGTTTTATGTACTCTATTTTGTTTTGCCAGATGATTACCAACTTTATGATTTTAGATTTCTTAATGTGGCTATAATATAAAGTGAGTTATTTTCTGCATGCTATGGTCCACCTAGTTGAATCATTAGTTACTTACTATGCACGTGGAAGCTCATCCCTTACTTATCATTTCAGGTTGAAAGTAAGGTGATGATGAGGAGCATAGGAAGGGACAATTTGGTGCGAAGCTTCAGAGATTGCATGGAATGAGTCGCTAAATATTTAGACTGTGGGTTTAGCTTTAGTTGTTGACAATTGGAGTTATGAGGTGTTTTAGTATAAGTGATGTATTCAATGAAGATGTGAAAATGTAATTAAAGTTTTGTAGAAGTTTCAATTTCCACTGCAGCATATGTTGGTTTTAGTGAGTAAGGCCTGATAGAGCCCTTGGTTGGAGTCTATTGGGTCTGCGGCCCATCAGGTGCCTAGCTCGGGGCCTACCCATGTGTTCGGGTCGTGACAAGAAGAATGGGGAGAACCAACCTCACTGTGATGTGTAGACAGCAGGAGGGTTTCCTCTCTCTAGTCATTGGTATGAAGTTTATAGTACTTGGAAAGGGAATCTCATTTGTGACATTTCTTATGTTACCTGATTTGCTATTTGATTGGAAGAAGACTCGAAAAGTTTCAGCGCTTCTAGGATACATATACCTTTAAAATTTGAAAGAAAGAAAAATCCTAGTGTAGCACACCGCCCCTGGAAAAGATCTGTAAAAAGGAAATTTTAAATGGATTCGCCATCTTCTTTGATTAAAGACTAATAAGAGAAACCTAGGAATAACTCTAACGTGTCCAAAAAGAACAACCAGTCTGTTGAAACCAAGAGAAGGGTCTGGGGACTAAGTTACGCAACGAAAAAATATTAGGTACCTGCCACACGCTTTCAGTCTCTACTTCATTTCTATTAATTATCCGTCTTAAAAACACGTAGCATGTAAAATATAGTAAGACTAACCCTAAATTATATTTTATGTTTGTGGTTTGAACTCGACATCAGGATCAAGTGGCCTACGTATCCAGTCGGACTAACTGGAATCATATCCGCTGTAATTCGACACTGGTCCAACGCAGAGTGATCTATATTTAGAGACTTAGACAAGGAAAAAAAATGTTTTTGTTGTTTATGAAATGAAATGCAATTAAGGGGAAGGGATGGCAATCTATATGATTTCTACCCTAAGAAAGCTAGTGAAGGTTACCTCGGGTTGTTGCCTGCCGGGATGACTTGGGGATGTTCTCCGCAAAATCCATGATGCAAAGAACAAAAGGATATTTTATGAGTGGTTTGAGTGGCTAGACTTCTCGAGATATATAGTATGTTAGTCCATGAAGAAATGACATGCAAGCTCTGAATATAATCAGTTATTGGCCTGACTAAAAATTGACCTTTGATCCCTTAAAATGAAGGCCAAGACCCCTTTATATACTGCTTAGGGTCACATAATCTAATAAGACCAGCAATGCCAATCTGCATGGCTGGAGATAAATTGGAATAAGTGATATAATGACAGATTGACAAAAGTCAACTAACCGGCCAATTGGTCCAAAAGTGGCTGGTTTACCCATAAATTCATAATTATTTTTTCCAAATTTTGGGACATTATCTGCCCCTATTTGCGGTAATCATCTCTAAAATCACAAATGAGATATACCTGATTCGAGATACCTCATTTCCTAACCAAAACATGAATTGATTTGATCTTTATATCAAGGATAAATTATGGATTATTTTCCTAAGCTATCTAGAAAAACTACATCAATTAAAATAATCTAGACTCTTGGACTGGACTTGACCTAAATGGACTCGAATGATACAACTAGACTACACTTGAATTAGACATGCAATGGACCGGACTTGGACAATGAAATTGGACTGAACATTATTGATTAAATAAAACTGAATTGAATTATTTAAGTAAATTATATCACTAAGCCTGTACTTATTAATGCATTCTAATTTATAATAAAGCCCATTTTTAATTAATTAAAGTACTTAGCTAGAAAAATAAGGTGTCAACAGTGCCCCTTGCTGATGGAGTTCGCTTGCAGGCGAACATCACAAAAAATAGGTCTAGAGGGTCATCGACTCTCCTCATCCTGGCAATCTGTGAGTCAAGTACGGCTAACTTATCCTCCGATACTGGTACTGCAGGGGATTTAGATTCTTCTTCCTCGGTCTCATACATCTAATCGAATTTGAACCTTTCTTCTTATCTTTATTTTTCCCTTCTTCTTCCAGTTTTCTCTACCTCTCTTCTTGAGTTTATCCAATTCCTCGGCAGTTCGGGATTGTTACTCGATTAGGGTAGTGAAACCATTATGATGATCCTTATAAAGTTTCCTAATGATACGGACCAAATAGGAGATCTGTAGGAATTCTTCGACCATTAGAGTTCGAGAGAGCTTTCCCAGATGAGTCTTGATGCAACCATGCTTAGCTTAACTGTATAAGGGAATTCTTGTGGGATTTTTTTTTCTCGGAATCTTGGGAAAGAGTACTGACTAACTGTTTGGTTATCTAGAAGGAAAACCCGCAAATTGGTCAATGTGGAAAGGGTAATTATTTTAGGATCTTTTATCCGAATCTTTCGATGGATAAGGTTTTTGACTAACCATCCGATCGTCCTGACAGATAACCTGTCTGTTGGTCATTGGGTTGAGGGTTTACTTTTGAAAGCTTTCTGGGAAAATTTTTGAGGATGAGGATCCTGACGGATAACCGGTTGGTTGGTTTGTGGGTTGAGGTTTTATTTTTAGGAATTTTTTTAAGGATGAGGTTCTTAACTAACCATCAGGTTATTATGACGAATAACTAGCCGGTTGGTCAATGGGCTGAGGGTTTATTTTTAGGAACTTTTCAGAGGATAAGGTTTCTAACTAATCATCCGGTCATCCTGATGGATAACCGGGCAATTCGTTAGTGGGTTGAATCAGAGTATGAACTAACCAGTTTTGTATTTTCCCAAGTAATGCACATAATGCATGTATAACCAACTTCTTAGTCAGAGTCTCCCCCATTCTTGTAAAATTACCAGTGTAGCTTATAAAATGCTGGCTAGTTTCCCCGCCAAGATGTTATAGGCCAATACATGTGTATTTCCAACAAAGGGCAGAACACTGAATGGTCCAGGTGTTAGTTTTTTCCTTATGACACCGGTGTAGAGGTCACTCCTATCGGCTTGATTGTACCATATACCTATCGCCAATAACTAGGAAGTTAATAATGGGCAACCACCAGTACGTATACAAGTCATTAAATATATCATAAAACCAGGAAAAATCTTTACTACAAGGCCACGAAGTTGAGAGCTCAATCGAGAGATCTCCTTAAGCCCAAGAAGACCAAGGGCCTCGATCGTCGCTCTCAAATGGTTCAAAATTTGGTTGAGATATGCTCATGTGTGAGGTATCAAAATAAAAGTCCAAATACCACAGTAAAGTCATTTTGTACATGCCACGAAATACAAAGAAAATACAACAAAGCGAATATCAAGAGAAAATTTTCAAGTCTAGTCCTTTTAGTGCTTTTAAGTCCCCAGTGGAGTCGCCATTGTGGCGCATTGCCTCAGAAAAAATCCATAAACGGGATTTTTTAATGGAGTTCCCATCTTATTTGATTAAAGGAAAATAAAAGGACCTAGGAATGACTCTAAAATGTCCAAAAAGAACAACTAGTCTATCGAAACCAACAGAGGGTTCTAGGAACTAAGTTACACAACGGGAATGTATTAGGCACTTGTCACGCTCTTTCGGTCTCTACTTCATTTCTAATGAGTATCGACCTTGAAAACACATAGCATGTAAAATACAGTAAGATTAACCCAAAGTTAATTTTTAGGTTTTAAGGCTTGAACTCGACAGTAGGGGTCAAGTGGCAAGCGTATCTAGTCGGACTAATCCGGAATGAAAACCATCGTAGTTCAACACTAGTCCTACGGGGAGTAATATGCATTTCAAGACTTAGACTTAGACAAGAATAATAATCGTTTTGTTGCTTTTGAAATGGAATTCGATTACGGGGAAGGATGACAGTCTATATAATTTTTACCCTAAGAAAGCTAGTAAAGGTTACCTCGTGATAGAGCTTGCCGGAACGACTCGAGGATATTCTCCCCAGAATCCACGATGCAAAAAATAAAAAGATATTTTGAGTGGCTAGACTTCTCGAGAGAGATAGTATGGCACTTCACGAAGAAATGACATGCAAACTCTAAAGAGAATCAGCTTTTGGACTGACTAAAAATCGACCTCCAACCCCTTAAAATGAAGGCAAGACGTTTTTTGGTAGTGCTTAGGGTCACAGAATTTGATAAGATTGACAATGCCAATCTGCATGGCTAGAGATAAGTCAGAACAAGTGATAAAATCGTAAATTGACAAAAGTCAACTAACTGGCAAGTTGGTTGAAACTGACCGATTCACCCCATTAATTAAAATAATTTTTTTTCTGAATTTTGAGGCATTCTATCCTTATTTTCAGTAATTATCTCTAAAATCGCGGATGGGATGTACCTGATTTGGGATAAATCATTTCCTAATCAAAAAACGAATTAATTTGTTCTTTATATCAAATATAAATCATGTATTATTTTTTCAAGTTATCTAGACTAACTACATCAATTATAATAATCTAGATTCTTGGACTGGATGTGATCTAAATGGACTGAACTAATACAACTAAGCTGGACTGATGAACTGGATTTGGACTGAGTTAATTAAATAAAACTAGAATTGCGTAATTAAGTAAATCATGATTAAGCCTGTACTTAATAATGCATTCTAATTAATAATAAAATCCATTTTTTAATTAATTAAAATACCTATAAAAATGGGTTGTCTATGCCTCGTCTAACGCAATCTAATGAGCTCAGACCTTAATGATATGGAGTATCAATTGGGACATCCGTACATATGGAGTATGAGGAGGCTGTGTGTTTGCCTCAGTTTGAAGAGGCTCAGAAAATTCGAAATATGGAGTATCACAGAGGGCATTTTCGTCATGAAAATATGTAGAAACATGATTAAACACGTTATACTTTTAGGATAGAGAGATTGAAAGGATGATGGCCAAAATAAAATCAAAATTGATGAAATATACCGGCTTCAATTCACAGAAAACTATCATATTTCCCACTTTGCGATATTCACAATCATTATTCATTTCAAGAAGATCAAGCTTATATACTTTTTTGCTTTTTCAAAATTTACCCCTTATTTTCAAGCATTGAAAACCCTAACCATACAAAAACATTGCACCAGACATCATCGATGAAGTGAGTAAAGGAAATGTAGTTGCAGTCACATGGGTTTCCTGAAACTATGTGCCCAGTCAAAGAAGATGTGGGTGGATAGACCTTTATTTTTCATCTCTTATAACGTGAGACGCCAAAAGTAAATAAACTTTACCATAGATGAGTAACGCTTTCAAAACTGAGCCGTTACAACAGAAAGAAAGCAAAGTCAGATAAACGGTTATGGATTTACAGAATCTCGAGGGGCTTATAGGATGGTAACAATCAACAAACTTTCATATGTACACTCATTTACTTCTTGTGCTTTGATTTCTCTTCGAATATCAAATCACATCTCGATACCCTAATCAACCTTTTGTTACTCATCAAAAATGATGTGGGCAGCAGGTGACACAAAGATTCTTCACATTTGCTCCCAGAGATTTCTTTTCTTCAAATTCAAATAGCGTGTTGCATGAGACCTCGATTGGATCAGCGAAACTGAACCAAATTGAATTGATGAAGTTTACCAAATTGAAAGCCCAGCTTCCATCTCAAGTCTAATTATGTACCTCTCTATGGTTCTCTAATAAAATTATCTTATTAGTTATTGTTGTTTCTCAATCTGTTTGTTTGTTTGTTTGTTTGTTTTGATTTTTGCACCACCACTAGTTTGTTACTCTCTTGGTGCACCTATGTTTTTGGACAACAAACTTTAACCATCGATTCTCTAATTCCATATCTTCTCATACATGTTTTGTTTGAAAACATGATGTTTATAGTTGCACCTAAATTGAATACGATGGATTTTGGTTGAACGTGGAGTAATTCTTCTAGTAACAACAAATTTTAAGTAATAGTTAAAATATCCCTTTTTTGAATATGGCTTTGACAGTTCGACCTAGTTATATATTTCGTAATTAGTTGTAAAAATAACGGATTCCAATGCAAGCTTCTGGTATATACTTGATATATATTCCTAGAAAAGCAACACAATTCTCTAATAAGACTATTTTAGGAATACATCAAAGGCAAAAATGAAACTAATGGTGAAAGAGTAAATGTGATGCTCAATTTGTCTAATTCATAACGAGTATAAATTTATTATGTCCTTGAATTATTAAGATCTTGTTCTATACGTGAAAATATTTTTGATGACAAAGTTAAGGAAGGGTACATGCCCGAAAGCAGCACATATGTTCTCATCGGTGCGATGTGTATTTGTAAGAGACCAACTTTATTTGCTTATGATTATTAATCTTTGAAATTAAGTATGATAACGTTTGCATATATTCTTGCAATGGGGCTAGAAATTAACATGCTACGCTGACAGAGCAAACGTGATCAGTGACAAAAAATCGTGAGATATCTAGCTTCAGGTTGCGCAGAAAGGGTTTGTCGTGCACCTAAGTGGGTGAACGGTACATAAACCTCCTTATTCATGAGTCAGCCCAAACAAGGGGAGCGGGTCTTTGCTCCTATGTCGAAGAGACTTCTATGTCTGTAGTCTTTCGCAGTGGAGCCTTCTTTGCATTGATGAGGACTTAGAGAAACTAGAGCTGGGGGAAATTCAGTGAGAATGGTGCATTTCAATGGGTTGTATGAGCATATTTTCGATTGTTGCCCTAACAATCCCTTTTTTACCCCACGCAATGAGCCAATTGGGAACAGCATATATGCTAATATGGCCAACCAGTAGTGAGGTTTCACATAATTATTAATTTAAGAAAGATAAGACCTACAAGCAATGCAGCAAATCAACACCTGAATACATGTAAATATAATCAACTACCGACATCACATGTTCGACCAACGAAAAGTAAGACATGTAATTAGAACGGAGAGCAAATACAATAAATCTCAATTGCTAATGTAGCAATAAGCATAGGCCTAAACCTCAATGTCCCTAGTATGGTCGCCAGTGACAACCTGTAGCAGAAGTTTAAAATTTGTCGCTTTTGATAATCAAATGTCACCATCAAATATTCATATGATATGAGGAAACTTGAAATCCATAATTTGACTCTATTGCATAACTCGCTAATCAAGCTTGCTAACACACTGGATTTGGAGTAGGCATTCAAGTCAATTACGCGAGAGGAAGGTATAAGGCAGCTCTTTAGTATCATTGGCTAGTTAGACTATTATCATGCTTTTACAAAAATGGTAGAGAAACACAGAGAAAATATGTCACAACCAAAGACAACTTCAGGGAGAAAAGAGAAAAAAATAAATTAAATTGGATATTCCAATATGAAAATGGGGCAGGCCCGAAGTTACCTACATATCTAACGAACAATAGAAATCAGATCATACATAGTACAACACACTCTAGAGGGGTGGTGGTTTGAGTTTTATACTCAGATTTGAATTCAAGGACTCCTTAAGAATTTCCTGTCATCATCTTCAAAAGTTATTGTTAACAAATTGGGTCAATGGACCCATTATCCGCCCACTAACAGATAATGTGTATTTGTTAGTTTAGATAAATATAGTTATTTAGAGAATATTTATCTCTTAAGTGTTTGAGATAAATACAATCTTTATCTCTGAAGAGTTTGAGGTAAAGTCAATCTCTAATTGTATCTCTATATGAAGGCAATAGATATCTCAATAAGTCATAAGTAATAGCAATAACCCTCTCTCCATAGCACTCTCTCTAGAGCAATTACCAAGCTCTAGAATTTGTTCATGGACGAAGAACTCGACTCTAGTAGCCGTTTTTGTACCTGCAAAAAGATCAAGCATGTTGGAGGCTCGTAAGAATAAGGATCCTACGTCGAAATATTTGGAAACTTCATACGGTATGTTTCCGAACCCACTACGTGTTACGTGGTAGTGCAATAATTGTTGTAATCGTTTCAACATTGGTATTAGAGCATGATTACTTGTTGATTCGCCTTTAACATGCTAGAATAAATTATGTGCAGGTTGCGATTTTTTCCGGATACATGAATGAGATCCATTATTAAAATTTAAAAATTTTTGAGCATGTTTTTCTGAAAAATAATTATATAGTTTTGTTCTCTTATGGTTGAGGATGAACTCCGTAAAATTTCGTGATTTTTAGATGCATGATTTGTGAGAAATCACGATTTTATTTTTCAAGGAAACTGTGATTTTTGTTTTTGAGTTTTGGGACTCAAATTCGGAGCATGATATACAGTTTTTATCGTGATCGGTTGGTACATAATTAATCTATGTCGCATAAGCTTTCTAACAATATATCATACGCATTATTTGGCTTAAAAACGAGAGAGATATGGCCTTCGAAAGTTGGCATCGCGCTTGACAGCGGCTAAAAATTAGGGTTTTCTAATAAAGAAGCCGAACACGCGCCGAGGACGCGCGCCATGCGCGAAGCCAGTTACCGACGCGTCGCACGCGCTGCCAGGCGCCCAGACAGGAGCCCACGCATGTTCATGCGCTCTCATGCGCGGCAAGGCTGCAGACACGCACCACGCGCCACGCGCTACGTGCTGCGAGCGTGTGCATTATACGCGCCAAGCGAAGAGAGCCAGAGGCTGCCCCACGCGCACGGCGGCGCGTGGAGGCGCGTGAGGCTGTTTCCGACAGGTTCTGACCCCATCACCAGCGCGTGGAGTCTTGTTTTGGCTTCTGAAGTTTTTATATGGTGTTAAATTTATCTTTATATCCCCTGTGTGTATTCTGTTTAATTTTTAAACGACTTTTTCTATTGAAATTAGCTTTAAAATTTTGTTTTATACACACATAATTTTTTCTTTAATTACAGAGGGTATATTAGGGATAAATTTACTGTTTGCCAATTTTAAGAATTTATCTCTCATTTTTGGGACATTTAGAAATATTTTTCTGTGGTACTAATGTGTTCCAAAAAATACGAATAATGCGCAAATATTAATTTTTTGCACTTTGTGAGCAAAAATAAATATTATGGAGAGTTATATGACATAGATGAATTATGTTTTATTTATTTGCCTTGATTAGCGTTATGGTTTAAATATGCTTTTGTTGAGATATATTTGTTGGGCTTTTGGCAAGCCCACACCTCTTTAAACTCAATTTTCAAGGCCTTTATGCCCGTTTTACTTGGAAGCAGAATGTGGCCTATTCATCAATTTAAATTACCCTTTAACATATTATTTGAGCATGCTAGTTTTATGTTAAATGGATGGATACTAGATTGGCATTCTAAGGAAACTTATGTTTATATATTTACTCTTATTTTAAGAAATTTTTTTTGAGAATAATGTGTTGTGCGACATCTCCATTTGTTTTATTGGAGTAGTTTGTAGTAGGATTCTCAAAGATGTTGTATTCTACTATTTCCCTGTATATTTCCAGAAAGCCTTGTACGGGGATGTAATTTCGCACGCACATTATTCAAGCCAGAATTTTCTTAGCATAAGTTATTAGAATGCCAATAGGGCTCAATGGAGTCCTTGCACACTTTATTGTATGGTACAATTATATTGTTCTAAATTATCATGTGAATGATTTATTATATTGTGGCTTATATGATGATGAAATTTATTGCGAAAAATTACTTGAAAAATATTTTTCTCAACTCACATACATGGGAGATGATTACGAGCTTAGAAAATTTTCGATTTCATGATGTGAGGAAGGATTATGTTTTTCATTTGAATTTTTTGAAATAAATAGAAGGATGTATAATTAATGTATTTTCCTTGCGCAATCTAATGTAGTGAATATAATGGCTACCAAGAATGTCATAGCTGATCTCGTTAAGGGTGAAAAACTTAACGGAGATAATTATGATGTTTGGCACAAAAAGATGAAATTCATGCTGAACGAACAAGAGCTCGAGGAGCACTTGACCAAGGAGATGGTTGAGAGATCACACTGCCTACCAGAAATCGAATCAGAAAGATCGTAGTGCGCGCTACACCTTGTTGAGCAGCTTGCAAAATGATCTAATTGGGCAGTATGATGAACTTCCAACTTGCAAAGCTTTATGGGAGCAGCTCAAGTTCTCTTTTGGTGGAACCTCAACTACGCGGCTTCATAGCCTTGTGATTAAGTTTGAGGAGTACACAAAAGACCCTAAGCATACCATGAGTGAGCATCTAAGGGTGATGTCCAATATGATTGGTAAGCTGAGGGATGCTGGACATGCGCTCACAGATGAGCAGCAAGTCAGAGTTGTCATAAGGTCCCTTCATTCCTCATGGGCCAATATGAAACAGATATTGACCCATAGTGAAAACATCAAGAATTTTTCTGATGTTTCACAGCATGTCATCCTTGAGGCTGAGACTCGAGACGCTGACAAGACCCTTGCTTATGTCGCCCAAGGGGGATCACATAATGCAAATGGCAAGCGTGGAAGACAAAGTAAGAAAGGCGAGGCTAGCACTTCTGCGCCAAAGGAAGGAAAAATGAAGAAACGCAAGAGAGGAAAACCTGGTGGGAAAAAGGATATGTCTAAAGTTAAATGCTTCAACTGTCAACAGAAAGGACACTTCGCTCTTGATTGCACTGAGCTGAAGAAGGTACTTTCAGAATCTCTCTCTCAGTTATATGTTTCCTCACATGTGATGGTTGCTCATTCCCAACCTGTGTGGTTTGTGGATACAGGTGCAACAAAACATGTAGCATGTGATCGAGAGGGGTTCGTAGATTATCACCGGATTCCAGCGAGTAGCAAACATATCTTCATGGGAAACAATAGCTCTAAAGAGGTGCTAGGGGTTGGTTCTTACCAGCTCAAGTTGTGCACTGGGCGCACATTGATTCTTGAGGATGTGCGATATGCACCCACTGTTCGGCTTAATCTACTTTCAGTTACTGCTTTATTAGACAGTGGTTTTTCCTTTATTTTTAAGGGTAATAAGTTAGACATCTTTTTGGATGATGTTTTGTTCGGACATGGTTTTCGCATGGATAGTCTTTTTCAATTGAATTTAATTGATTCTCAGTCCTCTTATTCATATGTGGTGAATGATAATATTGTGAATGATTCTACCACCTGGCATGCAAGACTGGGCCACATAGGCCAAGATAGAATGACTCGTTTGGCTAGAGAAGGCCTTTTGGGCCCACTCGCAAGAGTCAATCTACAAACATGTGAGGCTTGTTTGGCCGGTAAAGTATGCAGGAAGCCTTTTGGAAAGGCTGTGAGAGCAACTCAGCCACTTGAGCTAGTTCACTCTGACATATGCGGACCTATGAGAGTAAAGGCACGCCATGGCGCCTCTTATTTCCTTACACTGATAGACGATTATACGCGATATGGTTATGTGTATCTGATATCTCACCGCTATGAAGCTTTGGACTATTTCAAACGCTTTGTAGCTGAGGTTGAGAATCAGAAAGAGAAGAATTTAAAAACTCTTCGCACTGACCGAGGACGTGAATATTTTTCATATCACTCCAAGAAGTTTTGTGAGGAAAAAGGGATACGCAGGCAACTTACTATTCCTAACACTCCACAACAAAATGGTGTTGCAGAAAAAAGGAATAGAACATTGTTAGACATGGTTAGGTCTATGATGGCGCAAGAAAACCTTCCAATATCTTTTTGGGGGATGCTCTTTTGACTGCAGCTTATATACTTAATCGAGTGCCTTCACAATCAGTTAAATCCGCCCCATATGAGCTTTGGAATGGCCAGAAGCCAAATTTGGATAACTTGCGCCCATGGGGCTCAGCAGGTTATGTTCACAGTACTTCTCATAAGTATGGGAAACTAGGGCCTAGA
Source organism: Escallonia herrerae (assembly GCA_033070095.1). Taxonomy (NCBI): domain Eukaryota; kingdom Viridiplantae; phylum Streptophyta; class Magnoliopsida; order Escalloniales; family Escalloniaceae; genus Escallonia; species Escallonia herrerae. The sequence goes on from JAVXUP010001218.1 coordinate 91,665, forward strand.
GATAAAAAGAATATCTTCTTGAGGTATTCTTAAAACTCTAAAGGCTATGTGATGTATGGTGAACATCCAAATGGTGGAAAGACTGAAATAGAGTCTCGTGATGTCGATTTCATAGAGAATGATTTTCCTAGCATTGGAGATGCAAGTAAGAATCTTGACCTCTATGAGTTAGAGGAAGTTGAAGCCACTTTACCATCTCCAAGCGAAGGTGGGGGATTAGTTCCTCATCCTGTTGTCGCTGAAGATAGTATAAGTGATCTTCAACCTAGTGGGAGCATCCTAGACAGTGGGAGCACACCATAAGGACCATCAGGTCAACAAGATTCTCAACTGCGTAGAGGTGCACGAGGAAGAGTTCCACGTCGTCGTTTTGAGATTGACAAAGAAATTCTTTTATGCACTCCAAATGATGAAGACGAGCCTACTTCTGTGGAAGAAGCCTTATCTTCGTCTGTTAGTAATGAGTGGATGGCTACAATGAAAGATGAGTTGAGCTCAATGGAGAAGAATCAAGTCTGGGAGTTGGTTGACCTTCCGCTAGGGCGCAAGACTGTTGGAAACAAGTGGGTTTTAAAAGTCAAGAGCAAGACAGATGGGTCAATTGACAAGTATAAGGCACGTCTTGTGGCGAAAGGCTATACCCAACAGCGGGGTGTGGACTATGAAGACACATTCTCCCCAGTGGTGAGATTTGCTTCAATTCACCTGATCCTAGCTATTGTCGCCCAACAGGATTTAGAACTTTTTCATATGGATGTTAAGACTGTGTTTCTCAATGGAGAACTAGACGAAGAGATTTATATGGCTCAACCTGAGGGTTTTGAAGTCAAGGGACATGAGCGCAAAGTTTGCCGGCTCAAACGTTCTATATATGGTCTCAAACAATCGTCTAGGCAGTGGTACTTTAGGTTTCATCATGCCATTGCCATTACCTCTATAGGTTTTGAAATGATTGAACAAGACCATTGCGTTTACGTAAAATGATCCAAGAAAAATATTCTGATCCTTTCTTTGTATGTGGATGACATTCTTTTAGCTGGGAATGACATGAGTTCCATTGTCGCCACTAAGCAGTGGCTGTCCTCAACTTTTGAGATGAAAGACATAGGAGAAGCTAATTATGTGCTCGGGGTTAAAATCATACGTGATCGTCCAAAGAGACTTCTCGGTTTGTCTCAAGAGACATATATCAAGAAGGTCATTGAACGATTCCGTATGCATAACTCAAAACCCATAGACACTCCAATGGACAAGGCGTGTACTTTAAGTACAGACCAATGCCCAAAGAATGATGAGGAAAAGAATCGGATGTCCAAAGTGCCTTACGCTGCTGCAGTTGGGAGTCTGATGTACGCTATGTTGTGTACGCGTCCAGACATCTGCTTTGCCGTTGGAATGGTGAGTCGTTATCAGAGTAATCCTGGACCCGCTCATTGGAATGCGGTGAAGAGGATTCTTCGATACTTATGTGGAACCGCTGATCTCGTCCTGTGTTATCATGGTGGAGACTTGAGATTGAGAGGATACAACGATGCTGATTGGGGCGCTGATAGAAACGAGCGCATATCCACTTCAGGTGGAGCTATCTCTTGGTACAGCAAGAAAAAGTCTTGCATCGCCCTATCCACGATGGAGTCGGAGTATGTTGCTTGTTCAGCAGCAGTCCAGGAAACTGTTTGGTTGAGGTCATTCATACAGGCTCTAGGGGTTACAGCTCATGCAGATGAGGCTGTCACTGTTCACTGTGACAATACAGCTGCCCTAGATTTTGTAAAGGACCCCAAATATCATGGGAAGGCCAAACACATAGGCCTTCGTTATCACTTCATTAGAACTTTAGTTGCGCAAGGAGAGGTGACCATGAAGCATATACCTACTGGCAGAATGGTGGCTGATCCTTTGACCAAGCCTATTGCTAGAGATGTTTTCCTTTCTCACATTAGGAGTATGGGACTACGTAGGTTTTGATATGTTTATGGCATCTTATGTACTTGACATTATTTATTATATTAAATTTTCATTCCTTGATTTGAGTTTATTTTGGAATGAATGGATAATCTTTGTGATTACATATACATCCTTGTTGAGAGTGTCACCAGGCTTGAATTGACCCACTCACACGGGTAATTCACCTTGGCGCTAAGATAGCGAGCAAGATGAGACATAATTGTCTTAGGCGCCAAGTGGGCGAATAAGATGATACAGCTTATAAAGCAAACATGTCGCCTTAGTTGGAGCTAAGATGAGACCTAAAAAGATAGGTCGATCATAGAGTATCTCCACAACTCTATGTAGCCTGTTTACAGCCGAATGTGAGATTTCAGGCAGGCACTATGAGAGTGACTGGGCTGAAAAACTCAGGTTAGGCGCTTGTACAGCGACTAGACCCAGATTCGTATGGCGTATTTTATTATACATTTATGTGACACGCCCTTACGGGTTACGCCATAGCATGCAAATCATACTGCATGTGCTAAATGCAGACCGACAGTGGGAGTGATGAATGAATCCCTGCTTCGTCACTGTGTGAGCCACTTGGATCGAAATATTTTTGATCCTATATGGTACCCTTTTCACCTTAGACTATGTCATGAAGAGGATACTCAATGTCGCTACTTTAGCATGTACCCTTGGATCATGGATGATGCGGTCTCGCGGGGCATGTCTAGGAAAGCGGTTGGGTCTAATTGGAATGACATGAGGGCTTTGGGAAGAAAGTTCAATATTACATCATGTTGTGTGATTCATAGCCCGGGCGACTTTGTCGATTTTTGTTTCGATATGAGTCATGAATACATAACATATGAGAGGTTTAACACTGCTCATTATGAGGGATTTGAGAGTGTTTAATCTGGTGTAATTGAACTATCTGGGGTACATACGAGATTTTTTGGGAGTGATGTATTGTGTTAGTTTGGTGATAACTTAATACAATACTCCTCAACTGGACATCCTTTCTCGTAGGTCGCACGTTCCATTTCCTGTATGAGGAGATGAGTGGACGAGAGATAAAGAGGGACTGTACGATTTATTTGCCCTGTGTGTGGGCGAGTGGGAGCTGTTAATAAATTGGGTCAATGGACCCATTATCCGCCCACTAACAGATAATGTGTATTTGTTAGTTTGGATAAATACAGTTATTTAGAGAATATTTATCTCTTAAGTGTTTGAGATAAATACAATCTTTATCTCCTAAGAGTTTGAGGTAAAGTCAGTCTCTAATTGTATCTCTATATAAAGGTTAGAGATATCCCAATAAATCATAAGTAATAGCAATAACCCTCTCTCTATAGCACTCTCTCTAGAGCAATCACCAAGCTCTAGGATTTGGTTCGTGGACGAAGAACTCGACTCTAGTAGCCGTTTTCGTACCTGCGAAAAAGATCAAGCGTGTTGGAGGCTTGTAACAACAAGGATCCTACGTCGAAATGTTCGAAAACTTCATACGGTATGTTTTCGAACCCACTACGTGTTACATGGTAGCGCAATAATTGTTATAATCGTTTCAACAGTTATCATGTCCATCCAATTGCCCTATAAAACGTGTTCGGAATGATCATCCGACAAATTAAACTATGAGATCATGAAGTTCTAAGCAACAACTACAACAAATTTGATCGAAAAATAAGTTGATAAGAAACTTCACAGATAAATTATATAGCATGTGATCTACGTTAGATATTGCCACGTGACTTTGATGGAAATAGTTCGACTGCTTCACATACTATTACTCTTCTTTTGGTGTGGATTCGATCGGAGATGGTATGGATGGTCACGATTCATGGTGGAGGATTTCGGTTTGAGAGTCAGAGGCAATATTGAAAGAGTGTTAAGGAGTGTGCATGATTAATTATACTGGAACGAGGTATACGACAATGTCTCAACATGGTATAGCATGGGCTCTTCCTTGAAGGGCTTGGAGATCTTGAAAGCCGAATTTAGGTGCCAAAAGACCTAAACCCTTATAATAACAAAACTTATCTGGGACCTTGCCATTACTACCAGCACACTACTATCACCGGCCGGCACAACTCTAAGTCAATTGAGTGCTCTAGTAAGGCTGCGTACTTTGGTCAATTTTGGAGGCTTTGTTCATCTCATCAGAAGTTATACATAGACCTACTATATGTGATTAAAAATATTTCCAAGTCTACTTTCCCATTGTTTTGGAATTACTCAAGATGTAGAGTATAGCTTGAGATATTCCAAAAAACTAGATGTAAGATTCAAAACAAGTTTGATAATCCTTGATGATCATTATTGACATATGACTAAATTAGGCTTGTGATATCTTGATGGATAGCTAACATAATGATCTTCCAAATGATATCAAGTGCAGGTTTTATCTTCTTGAGATGAAGAAAGTATTGTTCTTCAAAGTGGATTGTTACGAGCCCTACCAAGCATAGAAGTCATCGACCAGTACAAATCATGATCTAACCCCTGTGCGGAAATTGTAGAACATGTTCTTAACACATCTTTGATTATGTTAAAACAGGTCATACACCTCAAATGGCCCCATTGCAGATGCGACAATGTAAATAAAAGCAGCTCTAGAGGTGTTTTAGTAGAAACTATATGAGTATTTTAACGTGCCCTTCGATGATTTATTGAGGATTTAACCAATTACTTTATGTATTGCCGATTCTGTTTTGTCACGGTTTAATTTGGCAAAATCACTCTTAATCTACAACAAGACAGAAAATTCCTCCTTACATCATTTTTACAAAAGCCCCGTTTAAAACAAGCAAGTTTCTACTCCATACGTTTGCAAGTGTTTGAAACTACAGAATTAATGGGATTTCATTTCAAATCCTCAAATTTTATTGTTTGTAACACTAAAAAAAAAGGAATTGAATTTGGATTTCATGGGATTTGACTGGATTTGTTTCTATAGTGTGAAATCCGATGAAAAATGGTCGGATTTCATGAAATTTCGATTTACTTGAATTAAAAGTAATTATTTACATATCTTACCCTTTTTTCAAGATCTCTCCAACAATGAACCCATCACCACGATCTTCATTACCGCTACCGCCACACCACTTTAACTACCACCACCGGCACCACTACTGCCACCGCCACCGGCACCACTACTGCCTCCGCTACTGCCACCACTACCATCACCATCACCACTACTAATGTCGCTGCCGCCACAACCACCGCTAACATTACCGCCACCACCACCACTACAACCACCATCGCCGCCATTGCTTCCTTCACCACCACCGCCGCCATTGCATCCTTCACCACCACCGCCGCAGCCAATACTGCCATTACTTCCACCGTCGCCGCCACTACTGCCACGTCCACCACTGCCACCGCCACTGCATCCCAACCACTACAGCCACTACCACCATCACCAGTACTGCCACAATTATCACCGTCGTCATCACTACTGTCACCAACACCGCCATCACCAGCACCATTTGTACTGCCACAACTATCACTGTCGCCACCACTACTGCCACCACCACCGCCATCACTGCCACTACAGCCACCAATAATGCCACCACCATCACCGTCGCCATCACCATTGCCACCACTATTGTCACCACCGCCACCACCAGCACTATTGCCATCATCGCTACTGCTGCCACCACCACCATCACGCCGCCACCACCGCTACTGCCACCACCACTGCCAACATCACTATTGCCACCGCCACCGCCACCACCACTATTGCCACCGCCGCCGCCACTACCCCTCTCGGCATCACTATCACTACAAAAAAGAAGTTTTTTGCGACGGATTTTTAGCGACAGAACAGATTCTGTCGTAAAAGGAGTTTTTCCGACGGAAACCTCCGTCAGTAAAACTCTGTCATAAAATATTATTACCGACGAAATTAACCGTCGATAATAATATTTGGCGACGACTTTTGCCGGCGGACTTTTAGTGACAGTACTTTCGTCACTAAAACATTTTGATGGGAATTTTTTTTCCCGAGGGTTTATGGAAATATTTTAAGCAACGGAATAAATCCGTCGCTAAAATTTTTTGGTTAAAATAGACCTTCACCGACGGACTTTTAGCGACTCTATTTAACTCTCAGATCTGGTTTTCTCTCTCACCGTTTCTCTCTTCAAAAATCCCAAAAAAGGCTCCGGCGATTGTGCCACCGCCATTCTCACATCCTTCCCCACCTTCGGCGCCACCGAAAGCCTCGACACCGGTGGCGACCTCCCTCGACACCGGCGGTGACTTCCCTCGACACCGGTGGTGACCTCCCTCAACACCGGCGACTCCCATCAGATATTTTTTTTATTTGCTGTGACTTTGTTTACTTCTAGCCAGTCGCTTTTCATATTCTTGTATGATTTGCTGTGAATTTGTGACTTTCGTGTATGATTTCGGCGGTGACCTCCCTAGGCAGTCTTTTTTTTATTTGCTGTGACTTTGCTATTTCTTTGTTTCATATTTTGTGCATGATTTCAGCACGCTATTGACTAATGCATAATTTCACTTTGAAATACTATTTGAGAGTTTACTCATGCAATATTTGATGGGTGTTGATGGAGTGATTGTTGACCTGGTTCAAGAGATTTCGGAGGTGGTTTCGAACTTTAATAATCCTTTTAAGGAGGCTAAAGAAGGTGCCTTGTCTCAAGAGGAAGGGCAACTATAGAGCAGAAATCCCAACTGCTCACAACATGAACTGTCTTTGGTCTCAAAGCTCATTCCAGGGTTGATACAGACTTGAAAATGAAGCTTTGGGTTTTCATATCAACAATATTAATAGGAGCTTGACATCATTCATAGATGCCACTGTTTAGCTTCTGCATATACAAGTTAAAATTGTAGGTTCTACACCAGCAAGTAACAAAGCATGTGAATTTGGCCATTAAGAATGTGAATGTGCCGCTATGATTTCACTAATAAAATGGAACTTGCTGTAGTGTACTACTTTTATTTTTTCTTTTGTATGGTGCCTTGCATATGGGTTTTCATACTTGAGTGAAAAGAGACCACATATACTACAAGGTTGGCCCAAGGTTTTGGGCCTGTAACCAGTACAAGCCCAATCGTGGTAATATATATCTGCAGGCTGAAACTCCGCGGATCGCATGGCTTATTGCACGTACCTGCCTTCAAGCTTCAACAACACTTGGTCATGGGTAGGGTGGCAATTGTAACCCAAACCCATTTACCTGGCCGAACCCGCCCGCCCATTTAAAAATGATCCAAAACCACCCATTTAGATAATTGGATCTAAATGGGTCAAGAATCTTGCAACCCATTAACCCATTAATTTATATGGTTACAAATGGGTGTCCATTACCCATTAATCAATTTGTCTCATTCTTCTCTCTCATAAACCACTCGTGGGATTGTAGGTTATTTCTGCTACTGCTGGTGTTGTCAAAATTTTACCGATCTCGTTAAATATATTGCCAATGGTATTTATAGACATCTTTGTCGGTAATTCATTACAATATTTTTTTATCATTACTAAACAATATTTTTTTATCATTACTAAACATATTTGGCAACCTCTGAAATCTCTTGCTATTTCTTTTGTTTTGTGTGGGATACCTTGCAAATAGTAAAAAAAATGTCTTGCCTAAAAGACATACTCAAGTCTAAATTACTTTTCAACCATAAGCGTACATGAGTAAACTCTCACCTCTAATCATGTACGTACCTAAAAACTTGAGATGCCATTAAACAACAAAAAAGGGGTAAAATAAAAAATGGAGTATCATTAACATTGCAATAGAACTTATAGTTGTTATTATGTCTTCCAAGCGAGCATGTATAAGCTTGTTAATAGGTATTTATTGATAAAAGTTGTATAAACAACAACTTTTAGATTAAAACGACAACTATCTTCTTCTTTTTTTAAAAATCGAAAACTATCTCAAACTCTGGTGTGTTCTCGACCTTCATGGGCATCAGCAGGGCTGGTAGCACTATATCAATAGTATCTCTGAATAAGTTAGTGAGATATAGTAAGGAAGGGAACGCTTCAATATGTTATTTTGCATCCTTCGTTAGAAGGTTACCAATTATTACTAAATTATATTTGAACTTATTGAACTCCCTAATTGAATACCCTAATCCAACCAAACCCTAAATTGAACTTATTGAACTCCCTAATTGAATGCCCCAATTCAACCGACCACTAAATTGAACTAATATAACTCATAATTGAACCCGAAATTGAAGTAATTGAACCCTAATTAAATCCTAAATTGAATGCCCTAAGCGAATTAAACCCTAAATTAAACTAATTGAACCCCTAATTGAATCCTAAATTGAATGCCCTAATCCAATCGAACCCTAAATTGAACCCCCTAATTGAACCCTAAATTGAATGCTCCAATTGAACTGAACCCTAAATTGAATGCCCCCAGTTGAACTGAACCCTAAATTGAACTAGGACTACCCTAAATTGAAGTAACTAAACCCCCTAATTGAACCCTAAATTAATTGCCCTAATCGAATTGAACCCCAAATTGAAATAATTCAAGTCCATCGGATATGTGCATTTTGAACAATTTTTTTCCATTTGAACATTGATCATTTTTTTGATAATTTTTGGTTGTTAATTGTACATTTGAGAATTGTGATTATTGATCGATGATTTTAGATTGTTAATTGATGATTTTAGGTTATTAGCTGTGCATTTGAAGTAATTGAGATTAATAATTGATGATTTTAGGTTGTTGATTTATGATTATAGATTGTTAATTGTGCATTGAGCATTTGAGATATTGAAATTGTTGACAGAGGATGGGACCCAATTGGATTGAATATGTGATTTTTATTAATTTTTATTGCATTGAGTATTTGTGAATTGAGATTGTTGACGGAGGATGAGACCCAATTGGATTGAGATACCTGTTAGTTAGCGCAGACACGGACACCATGTCTGATCGAAGGTGTCTGACATTTAAAAAAATAAATCAACGTATGTTGATGTGTCCGGAGGTGCGTGTCCGGAGGCGTCGGACACTTGTCCGGAGGACTATGACACGTGTCTGTAGGTGTCGTACGTGTCCGACACGTGTTCGGAGTTGTCAAACACGTATCTGACACCATATCGACACCCTATATGAGGTGTCGAAATTGAGATTGTTGACTGTGTATTCAAGTTAGGTTAGTTAGGTTAACGCGACGTTTTTAGCATGCATCCCCTGGAATCTCATCGTGGTTCCAGCACTGGCTATAATTAGCTGTAATTAGTCCTGATTAATAATATTTTAATAAATCAATTAACCCTAATTAGCTCTAAGGAGCGTACTTAGTTTTAATTATCCCTAAGAAACCAATGAAAATCAAATTAGTTGTAATTACCCCAAATTAGCCCAAATGAACCCAATTACGCGCATATTGATTATAGTTAGCCTAGTTAGTTGTAACTAGCACTAACATAACTCAATTAAGCCTAATTAGGACTAATCAACACTACTCGGCACAATTAAACTCTAATTAGGACTTAATAACCCTAATTAGTCCTAATCAACCCTCATTAGCTGTAATTATCCGAAACAACTCCTCATTAACAATAATTAGTCCTAACATAACCCAATTAAGCCTAATTAGCCCTAATTAGGACTAATCAATACTGCTCTCGGCAAAATTAAATCCTAATTAGGACCAAAATAACCCTAATTAGTCCTAATTAACCCTAATTAACTATAATTATCTGAAACAACTCTTCATTAACAATAATTAGCCCTAACATAACCTAATTAAGCCTAATTAAGCCTAAGTAGTCCTAATTAGGACTCATCAGCACCAGCACTATTCGGCACAATTAAATCCTAATTAGGACTAAATAATCCTAAATAGTCCTAATCAATCCTAATTAGCTATAATTATCCAAAATTACTGCTCATTAACAATAATTAGCCCTAACATAACTCAATTAAGCCTAATGGAGGCGCTACTTAGGACAAATCAACACTACTCAGCATAATTAAATCCTAATTAGGACTAAATAACCCTAATTAGTTCTAATCAACCCTAATTAGCCCAATGTACTCCTCATTAACACCAATTAGCCCTAACATATCTTAATAAATCCTAATTAGATTAATTTTTTTCCATAAAGCTAAACCCTAAACCTTGATACTCGTAATTAACCCTAGTAACCCAGTTAGCCTTAATTAGCCCTTGTACATCCCATAATCACTCCATATTGCCCAAAGAACGTTCAATTACTCGTTGTTTACAAACTCTGGCTTCTTTATATTAGTTGTTGTTTTGATAAGTCCATTGGCAACGAGATGGTTCAATTCGTTGCCAACGAATTCTATTTAAGGTGGAATTGGTAACATATGTAACGATCTTTTTACAATTTTGATATTTTGGAAAGATTCTTGCATATGTTATCAATTTCTGAACGCATGCATGCATAAAAACCCTTAGTTATCGTTCAAAGGTACTCATTACAAAGTAATGCTTTGTAATGAGCCTTTTGATGTCCAGTTTGGACAATTTGGAAAAGCTATGTGTTTATAAAACAGTGTTTCGACTCATGCTGTGTTCTAGGTTCATGTTCCATATAAAGAAAAAAGTCCGTCATAAGACCAGCAGGACAAGGACGAGGCGCACCGGGCCGGCGACTATGTTTCGGATATTGCGTGGCGAATCGATGTAAGTCATTGTGTTTAATTAAGTTGTCAATTTTTTCTTACTATCCTCAATGTCTATTGCGTTAATTAATGCCCTAACATATCTTTAAATCACTATTTTGCAGGCCTCGTAAGAACAGCTTAGGGAGTCCGGACAGCCATCAGCGTCCACTAGTACGGGTGCGAGTACTGGGGCGTTGAAGCGATGGCTGGATACGCCGGAGGTCATCAATCAGCCGAAAGGCCGCATACACGGCCTGCTTAGCACGACTACTCGCGCCGTGATAGGAGCGTCCCCACCCCCCGCTACCCCTGCATAGACACCGGCTCCTCGACATCCGTTGGATGAGGAGGAGATCCAGCGCATTGCTATGGTGGTGTTGAGGCTGATCAAGGAGCAGGATTAGCAGGGTACTGCTGCTGGACATGCCAAGCCGGCCCCGGAGCAGTAGGATCCAGATTTGGGACTCGGCAACCCCTGATGAGCCCCTTCTCGGGCCCAGTCCCAGCTTTTCCCCCCTCCCCCCGCCCAGTCACAGCTTGTCCCACCCTTTCCCGCCGATCCCAGCTTGTCCCCCCTCCCCCCGCTCGGTCCCACCGTGTCCCCCCTCCCCCTGCCCGGCCTGTACATCATGACTATTGTTTTATACTTGATTGTATATATTTCTTTGTGCGTTGTTGAGAATTGTGTATTGATTATTGTGCGTTGTTGAGAATTGAAATTTTCATTACAGTTCTGGGTAATAGAAAAATTAAAAAAAAATTAAATTTTTTTTTTAACTTTTGGTGACGTATTAATTCCGACACCAAAAGTGTTTCTTGTACTAACGTTTGGCGACAGAATATTCCGTCGCCAAAATCTGATTTAGCGACGGAACATTCCGTCACTAAAAACATTATTCCGTCCCTAAATTCACAAAATAGAACATAAATTAAAATACTTAAAATATAATTAGCGACGGATATTCCGTCGCTAATTAATAAATAAATCCGTCACAAAAAAGTGCAATATTAGACGACGGATTTGAAAATTCCGTCGCCAAACTTTTAGTAACGAGCTTTTATACGAAGGACTTTTAGCGACGGTATATCCGTCGTTAAAAGTTTTAGCGACGGATTTTTAGCTTTTGGGGACGGATTTACCCGTCGCTCAAAGCCTTTTTTCTTGTATTGTATTGGCATCAGTTGCCGATCACCAGTTACACCTTGTTACACCTCAATACTACCACTACCATCATTACCATCACTTGACCACCCCACCACTTCCACAGTCAATGTTGTACCTCGTGCAGTGCTGCCACCACCACCACCACTATGTGGTGGCACTAGCACACTTGAAGCCACTTACCATAACTTATTTTTCATCGTAAGTCAATGATATAATTGTCTAAAAATTTATTACCTTTCTATTTTTCTCTGTCCTCCAAACACAAAATTGGAATTCCGTGATTTGAATTCTCTTTCGTTCCAAACAAAAAAAAAAGTGAATTGAATTCCAACTCTAATTCCAAATCTTAAAAGAATTGGTTCCAAATGAACCGTAAGTATCCTAACAAAGGGGATTTTCAGTAGAATACCCGAAGTCTTTTAAGATGGGTTTTACATAACTCCAACGAAAGTAAAAGAAAGAAAAATATTTTCAAATGACTAACTCATCGCAAAAACAAAACCAGAAAACACTACTAACTTTTAATCTTATTCTTGAAGCCACCATAATCCATCCACACCAACACCAGCCATTGTTAACCCAGTGACCGACTGCTCACTGAAAAAAGATAGGGGAAGCCCAAATTGTCAGTCCAAACATAAAGCATCAACATTGAATATTCTAGTTGTGTTTCACCACCTCCTCCACAAACCTTGCATGGGTTTTTTTCTGCTTGACTACCAAGAAACTAAGTAAACCACTAGAAGCCAAGCCTATGATAGAGTATGTGGAAATTTCTTGAGGCTGTCCAATGAAAGATGAACTTTCCTCCACACCTCACACTGCTCATTATGCGATGTGTTTTGACAGTCTCCTATGAAATCCTAGTCAATGGATCCCCGTCACCACCCTTTGTGCCACGATATGGTCTTCGTCAGGGGGACCCTATCTCCCCATACCTGTTCATCCTATGTGTCAAAGCTCTCTCCTCTGTGCTATCTCATGCTCTAACTTTGTGACTCGTCACTGGGATTAAAGTCGGGGAACGAAGCCCCTCGATCAATCACCTCTTTTTTTGCGGATGATGCTTTGATATTCATGAAGACCAACTCGCAGGCTATATTATTAATTAAATGGATTTTAAAGCGCTACTGCTAAGACTCGGGCTTGTTAATTAACTTTGACAAATCCTCTATTACTCTGAGCCCCAACACCTCATTATCCACTCGGAAACTGGGTATTACAGTTACTTGTGAATTAGGCAAATACTTGGGCGGAACGCTGGATCCTCTTACTCAAAAGAAAGCATTTGTTTGGGATCTTATTGACCACATCCGAGGTTGATGCGCTTCCTGGAAGGGGGTCCTTCTTAATAGAGCTGGCAGAGCAACCCTCATAAAGTCAATCTTAAATTTTCTACTTCACTACCATATGCAGGTTTGTATTTTCCCTCCAAAGGTGTGCAGCCAGATTGATTCTTTGCTCAGTAATTTTTTGTGGTCAGGTAATGAAAGCCATCGGGACATTCATCGGATCAACTAGCATGCCTTATATGGGCCTCGTGATAAAGGGGGTCTAACTTTTAAAGCCACGAGACTCATGAATACTGCCTTACTTATAAATCTTGGTTGGCGTATTTGGGTATCCCCTGATTCCATGCTCGCCCAAGTGTTCCAAGGTAAGTATTGTGTGAAACAGGGATTCCTTCACTGCCCTACTAATGGCACCTTCTCAAGGGCATGGAGAAGCATCCTTCACGGAAGACAGCCTCTCATTAAAGGGATATGGTGGCAAGTGGGGAAAGGTAGCAGCATCAATATATGGAACGACTGGTGGATACCTGATATCCATAGGATTGCAAGTGCTCAGTCACGTATGAAAATCAGCCCACCTCATCTTGGCCATGAACTTATTCAAAATGGCTCCTGGGATCATCAGAAGATTGATTAGTGGTTTACGATGGACGTCAATGATAAAATTAAGGCCATCCATGTAGCCACACATGTTTTTGAAGATCAACAAGTTTGGGGGCACATGAGGGATGGAAACATCATGGTTGCATCGTCATACCTTATGCTGCACTGCCAGCAGGACATCTACTTATCCCCAAAGCCTAAACCTCCTTCTCAACCTCTAATTTACTCACCAGACACTTGGAGGAGACTAAATTTACCTCTCAAGATCAATCTCTTGATCTCTCGAATCTTATGGGATCGATTGCCTCTTGCTAGCAATCTCTATCAGCATCAAATCATCACTTCCAACCTTTGTCCCCTGTGCAATTTGCTACCCGAAGACTTTAACCATGCCTTCCTAAGGTGCCCAATGATTCGAACAGTCAAGTTTGGTATACCCCTTGGTATCAAGACCGATGATATTGATAAACCCTTTACTAAATGGCTCATCGCTTGGCTTACACCACTTTCTCACCCCTCGATCAACTAGCGAGCCATAGTCTTCTTTTTTGCCACCCTCTGGTCCATCTGGAACCACCGAAATAATGCAATCTTTAGGAATACCCCTTTTCATCCCTCGGCTATGATACGCCATATTTGTCTGTTAGCTAACAATATCTTCCAACATTCCCAGATTTTACCTACTTCACCTCGAATTCTTCCCCAACCAAACTGCTCTCCGACTAGTAGGCCTTCTAATTCCCTTAACCCCTCTGGGCCAATTTCTTTGCACTCTAGCCAATCACCCTGTTTGTGCTCAGAACCGACCATAGTTACTATGGCCATCCAGGCCCGTTATGATAAGCAGAGACTTCGGGTTGGTGTTGGTTTAGTTTGTTCCACAAATAATCACCGTTGTGGAATGGTGGCTTTCTGTATGACTTCTTCTGACCAATATACTGCTCTGTCCCATTGCTTGCTTCTTTCATCATAGTGGGCTTTAAAACAAATTTTTTTACGTATTCATGTTCTAACTACATCTCATTTCCTTTTACATCAGATATTGGGATCTGAAGATATACTAGATACGGTGGCACCTATAATCTTTGATTTGTGTTACCTGCTCAAGATGTTCCATCATTATAGTCTCAACAGGGCTAGCCCACGCTTTCTAAAGGAAGCTCAATCTTTAGCTCATTTTGCTGGTCAGGCTCGCATATCCGTATACCAAGATTGGGTAAGTGACACCTGAGTAGTTAGACGATTATCTGAGATGATGGAATGTATATTATGTATGTAGTGGGCTCTTGCTTGTACCGCTCCTTTTGGATTCTCTCTTGCGGTAGATCTGTAAGGCCATAAGGCCATATTTCCTTTGGAACCTTTTACCTTATCAATGCAATTCTCTTATTATAAAAAAAAAAAAACCTAACAGAGAAACAATTTATTTAAACACCCACCACAAAATTTTTGCTAGCGCGCATGGATTTCTATGAAATTGTTGCCTCTGATGAATGCAAGATTGAAAGACTAATTACTACCTCTATAAACCCCATTTGATTGACCAACATATTTCCCCATCCACATGAAACTCTACATGGGTCTTCATCAATTGCATCCCTCAAAAGCCCTAGAGGGGCCATGTGTCAACTCACGTTGAATAGGCGGATGTAGTAGCTAGTTGGTGGTGCTCTAAGTCTGGGCATGGTGGTGGTAGTGCAGTGAGTAGGGAAGAAGAAGACGCGTGGGGAGAACCAACCTCAATACTAAGTCGGAAGTGAGGTAGGTCCTACTCACTTTGATGAGGGATGAAGTGTACCGTAATTGGAAAGGCTGTCTTATGCATACAATTTGATTGGAAAAAGACTCAGAAAGTTTCAGTGTTACTAGGGTACCATCAAAATTTGAAGGAAAAATGAGCTCAAATATTAATGCTTTGGAGTAACAATCAGAACAACCATGCATAAATTTTACATCATTAGCTCGATATGGGTAATGTTGCTTCGAATGAGAAACGTCATTCTTATTAATTGACTATAGGCTTAGACCATGACACTTACATCATCCCCTAGTGAATGAACCAGTCGCAAACGATAATTTCACCTTTTGCGGTCATAGTTACCTGAGCTCGACCGCCATTGAGCTCGACCGGGTTTACCAACAAAATTTCTTCTCATGATCAACTTGCTGATTTGTTCACTAAATCCCTCGATCGTAATCACTTTCAGTATTTAAAGACAAGGTTGGGTATTTGTGATCTCCATGCTCCAACTTGAGGGCCGTGAGAGTCTTGACCAACATAAATTGCTTGATAGAAAATTTTCCTCCTTCCATTTCTCATTTTCCTTTTACACATCTTCATTACTAGATTAACTTTAGCATCTGAGACTTGAACTTTTCTTATGTACAGATTTAACCTTTCCTTTTGTATGGATTTGACCTTTCTTATGAACACATATATCATAGGGTTAACCTTTCCTTACATTTCTTAGTTTCCTTATGTATGGCTTAATCATAGGGCTTATAGGTTCGTCCATGTATATGTAGGGTGTAATCTGCATTCTAAAAAATCAATACAACTCAATACCATTTTAATAATGCTTATGACAAGTTTTTAAAAAGCCATTGCCCTTTCTTCAAGTTTATCAATTAAAGCTAAGCTGCACCACTATATATGCTCCCTTTCAAACAGTGAGTTGATTTGTATAGGTAAAATCTTGTGAAAGCATTAAAAGTGAAATCTTGTTAATAAAATTTTGATAGGCAGACCCAACAAGTGTAATATCCACCACGGGGGGGGGGGGGGGGGGTGTTGGGGATGAAGGATGGACGAACAAGAAATAAAAGAAATTGACGACTAGCAAAAAAAAAATCTGGAAGGTTCAAGTTTATATAAAACATGAAAATTGAAAAAATAAAATTTATAAGTTGTTCATAAAGGCTTCCAATAAAGAGAAACATAAGAAAAGTAATTTCTATGTGATATGTATCAATCAATTGTCAAAGTGGAAGTCAAAGTTCCTTATAGTGAAAAAAAGACATCAATGATCACAGTAAACGCATCGGTAATACTGTATTTAGCTTGATGAAATTGTTTAACAACAAATCACTAATCCTGCATGAAAGAAGCGGTACATGCGTATAGGCATTAGTAACGTGAATATTAAATCACATAATGAATGCATGTATAAGTTAATGTAGTACAACAAATATAAACTTTAAAAAAACTAACCTTGATGTATTCTTATCTTTGTAATTTGTTTTGGAATTTGAAAGAATGAAGATGGAACAATGGAAAGTGTAGGATGAAGATTGTGACGGATGACGGCACAAGAACTCAAAAATCCAACAAAAAGAAGCCCATATACCTTAATATTACAAGACAATTGCCTTTTTTGTAAATTTATAACATATGAGTACCCATTAGTAAGAACTCAAAAACCCAACAAAAAGAAGCCCATATATACCTTAATATTACAAGACAGTTGCATTTTTGTAAATTTATAACATATATGACTACCCATTAGTTCAAAGACTGAAAAACATTTGAAAGTTTGGTAGTGAGTGTGGTCCCCCGTCCTTGTTGATAGGTTCGAAAATTAGAAGCTCATTAGAAACATTAATTTCAATTTCATGAACTTCCAAAAGTTTATGCAATCCAAAATAAGTGTGCAAGTTGGTAGAAAAAGTAAAGGGAAAAGATGATAATATTACTGAGCAAAATAAAATTGAGTAGAATGGAGCTTGTATATAGGAATGAAAAGAACATCCTAGAAGGAACAGAAAAGAGAGTCCTACAAGAACTAATTCTATTCTATGAATGATTGAGATTAAACTGAATATTTTCCTTCAAACTCAAGGTAGTAGAGAAGAACAATCTTGAGTTTGGAGGAATGCACTGGGTTTTCGTCGATGTCACATACTTGAAGTTTTTCGATCGAGGATTGCTTTAGCCGTGGAGGTTTTTTCTACATTTGCATTAGGCTTGGCATGAGTCCAAATTCACGTGAAGTTGCGCACAAGTTTAGTTTTTCGAATTGTTCGAACAAGGTAAGAAATTCTAACTCTATCAGTGTGTAAGGATTTCACTTGTTTAAATCTCGTCGACTCTTTCCAACTCGTAAAATGTTGGGTTGATTCCGAAATCTGATTGTGTTAATCTTGATTTCTTTTCATGATCCCCAAATTTTATAAAATCTATTAACAATATGGTAGGTGTTCATCCATGTCTACACAATTTGGTTGGAAATATAACTCATACTTGTTTACGATGTGGGTCCTCCTACCTTGTGCCTCACATGGCTCTTAGTGCAATTCGTTAATCATGCCTTCACACGACAATACCTTGGTCATGCCTTACACATGACAGTACTAAAAGTTGAAATTAGCATTTGTTCATATGTTCATGCTCTTATCCAGCATTTGTTCATATGTTTATGTTGTTATCCAGCTCAAAAACAAGTTGAAATTACATGGCTGTCAGTGCAAATTCCTCGGTCATGCCTTACACATGACAGTACTAAAAGTTGAAATTAGCATTTGTTTATGCACTTATCCAGCTCAAAAACAAGAATAGGTTGTGTGCTTGTAGTATCTAGTCCCCTTGCCATTTCAGACAGCTTCTATTATTGGCCTCACTCTATCTTATGAGTTTGTTGTGTGTTTCCTTATATCTAATCACGACATTATTGACCTTGGCAGATTGGCATCAAATAACTGAATCCCTTCGTAGTTCCTCTATTTTTTGTCCCCCTTTGCTTCTTGCACCAGTTTTGTGAACAAGTCGCAATTCGGGCACTTGCTTAGGTGGATTGTCGCACGTCAGAGCTTGTTGGGTTCATTATTATTCTTTCACTTCTACTTTGTAAATTCAGTTTCTTCAATTGGTTGTTTCGAGCTTAAACAAACTCCCAGTGCTTTATTTTCATTGAATGTGTGTTTTTTTGCTCGTCAACTTGATACAAATATTGACTATATATGCTTGAACAACTATCAAATTGAGAGTCCTTAAAACAAACATTTGTTCGTATGCTCATAATCAGTGGATAGGTAACATGATAATGATATGCATACGTTTGAAACCTGAGCCAACAACGCTCGGAAACTGTTGGTTATCGAGCTCGATCAGAAGCAAATAAAAATAAATTCCATTTCAAGCCTTAGCCAACAATGCATGAAACTCGTTGGTTGTCAGATAAAGGCGCATCTCTGAAAGTTAGAGCCAATAATGCATGGAAGCTGTTGGTCATCTAGGGATACCGAACAAATGTATAAAAGCCAGGTTGGAGTGGCTGTTAAACCGGAGCAAGCATGAAGCTCTAGTTGATGGGATAGAACTGGTGCACTAGTTAAAACGGTTACTGAACAAGGCAGGGCGGGTTACACTTATAAATCGCTCCTCTTTCTCTTCTTGTCCATTATATGTCAGTTTGTAAATCCCTAGTTTCAGTTTGTAAACAGTTAGATCAAATCCTTGCACCTTTTTTGTGGTCAAGACAATCTACTACTAAATTAGCCACTGGGAGGCAAGAACTACATTATGTCTTCCTAAAAGTTTAGGACGATTAGGATTTCGTGTTTTTAAATTGTTTAATCAGGCCATGTTGAGCATACATGCTTCGAAGATCTGGTCTCGTCTGAATAGCCTTATGGCACAAGTACTTAAGGAGCATTATTATACTAAATAAGCTTTTTTGCAAGTCAGAGTACTAAGAACCAGTTTCTGGAAAAGTTCAGAAGGCGGAAGTTCCCATATGAGCAGTTTTACCCTCCACTCTGCCCCTTTCATTACTCTTTTTACTATGATGATTGTTCATTCCCTACATACCCAAAGTTTGGGGTAGGAGTGGTCCCGTTTAATTCAGCTTTGTGTACATGGTATTTTCCTACTTTGTCTTAGAAATTTTATGGCATAGATGAAAGCTAGAGCTTCGCAATCCGTGTCAGGTGCTGATATTTTGTATAGAATGAGGTATAACTGCGGTAAATTGCACTCGATGCACATCACCAAGGGAAAAGAGTGTTTGTTACAGCTTCCATCCTTAAGTCCATATGCGCACACTCGGACACAAGGAAACACATATTAGCTCCATACTGTAATATAATACAATATTTTCAGGTCATGAGATGCTTTGGACTACACTTGGCGTGTTTAATGTATTTTTGCAAGATCATTTTTGGTTTATTTAAAAATTGTACTTATCTTTTTAACAAATCTATGTGGTTCACCACTATTTCTTTTAGCCCACGCATCACCTGTGCAGCGACCTTCGTGATCTTTGATTAGTCAAGCACCATAATCTTATTCTCTCAGTTTTAATTATCTTTATAAGTAAACACACGGAGTAACAGATGAGCAAGTTAACTTGCTAGGTCAAATTCACATCGGAAATTAAACAAATAATCAATAGCATATCTAGCAAACTTTTGACTAATAGATTCAGAAATCTATTAAAGGATAAGACAATTCGAATAAAAAACCCTAAAGTTTTAACTCCCCAAGCTGTAGAAATAAAATCAGATACGAGAAAATGGTGTTTCCTGATGAAATTTAACACAAGGACCGTCTAAAGATTTAAAGTTGAATTTTGATTTCAGTGAAATTGAAAATAGACTTCTATGGTTTTTTTTATGTAAGCACGGGATGGTGGCGGCAATTGTCAAAGATGTTGATGATGATGTATGTAGCACTGGAACCAATTGATGTGCCTACAACATACAAATTTTCAACAAAGCTAAAATTATGATATACTTATGTAATAGAATTGTGAGTAGAGCTAGGGTTTAAAAGGCACCAACAAATGCGGTAGAAATGGCTTACGAGGTGGCCGGTGGTAAGAGCGAGTAGAGCCGGTGATGGTGGAAGCAGCAACAGTAGAGCCAGTGATGGTGGAAGCGACACCTATAGTGGTTCAGATTGTGGAGATAGCAGTTACGAACAAAGCAAATGATGGTGGTGATGGCGGTGGAAGTAATTAAGAGTAGAAGCGACTTTGAACGTCATTATCATCTGCTCTCAACGATGACCATCAAGTTATATGTCTGATAGAGACAATGAGTTCAATTGTGAAAGAAGAAAGCGTCCCGTGTATGTGAATAAAATTTCAATGTGTAGCGACTGAGTAATTGGTCAATATCTAAATTCTATTTTCATTTTTCTCCACCCTGCTCTCTAACCGATTTATTTAATGTCTAATTAGCGACCAACTTGAAAAGCAGTACACAGGTTCATCGCCATTCAACACATACCCCGACTACAGCTAAGGTGCTCTCTACTTTTCTTCTGCATGAATGTAGTGTTGTCAAACATCTAAGCACCCCTTTGTTTCTAGTCTTGAGAGCTTTTTAGTTTTCCCATTGGTGTTGATGGGAAATTTTTCCTCTTTCAGCTCCCATATAGTTCAGGCAGTATCAAAACTGGGGTCTCTAAACTGACACAACAATTCTTTTTCTTGGGCAACTATCGAAGCTATATTTTTTGTTTTCTCCAATATCGCAATTTATTTCTAGTGAAGGGTCAAAAATGGCTCTCAAACTGTAGCGATTCCTCTTGTTCTTTGCTTCTCCCATCTTGAAAGTAGAGAGCCTTGCAGTCTTTGTTTCTCTCATCTTGAAAGTAAGAGAGCCTTGCATTACGGACTCTAATGAGAAATAGTATTCTTGGACTAGGTTGCTATATATGTAGACTGAATGCAGGAGAAGTATGACCCTGCATGCACAAGAAATTCGTTTCTTTCAAAACGCACTCCTATTACAGTAGGTGCGCAAGGCGGTATGCATGTGTGCTCTTTTCCATGAACGATGGGCTGCTACAGCATTGTGAAAACTTTCAAAGAATAGTTGATCTGAGTAAGTTCCTCAGAAAATTAAACTTCTATCATCTCTGCGATTTGACGGAACATCGATTCCTCGCTATTGATTTTTGCTCAAACTAATAATCATTCTTAGAGCTTCCTTTGAGGTAACCTGTTCACAAAAGAGAACATAACTATTTTGTAAAACAAGTACCGTGACACTTTATCGAGTTGGTCAAGAACTCGAACCTTTTGGAGTATCGCATCACATGACAACAGGCTCATACAAGCCGAGCTTACATTAAACCATGGATACGCCAACTGCGGTCGCCGACCTCAGTAGGCCGACTACACCAGCCGGCTACGCACATTTAGACCGTGGCGTCCGCGCGCCGACTTCTTGAGGACCGTCACTCGTGCCCGTGTGCCAAATTCGCGTCGCCCATCACTACGCCCGTGCATCGTTTATGGGTCACGTGCCCCCGACACGATACCTAATTTCGTAATAGAAATATTCCTCTCTCTTGCACTGTTTTCATGTCACGTGCCCCTGGCACTGCACACATTCTGCTATACCATGCACCCCGCCATAGATACAGTTGCGCCCTTAGGCTCTTTGTCACAATACTATGCCACCGGCACCGCACACAGTAGCCACGCCCACACGTTGTGCTGCTTATATAGTCATGCTCCCCAAATCTCCGTCACACTACCACCTCCCTATGTTAGTCTATCCTTTCATCATACAGCACCATGCTTTGGTCTTGGAACATGCTCTGGCCCACTCTACGAAGTGCGTGGCATCCGTCGGGGATAGGCGACTCCTCTGGGACACTATCTCCGCCAAGGAGCTCCGAGTGCTCTTGTATGAAGACTCCCCTTCCGCCAGTTATACGACTCCTCTAGATGATACCTCTGCCCGTCAAGTGGGCGACTCCTCCAAAAAATTCCCTTGGCATGCTCTGAGTGCTCCGACACAAGGACTCATCTTGCGGGGATAGGCGACTCCTCCGGGACGTTATCTCTTGCATGAAGACTCTCTTTCTGCCAGGTAGACGGCTCCTTCAGGATGCTACCTCAGCTTGTCGGGTATGTGACTCCTCCAAGACAATACGTTGGCAAGCTCTGAGTGCTCCAGCATAAGGACTCATCCGGCAGGGATAGGCGACTCATCTAGGACACTATCTCCGCTAGGGAGCTCCAAGTGCTCCGGCATGAACACTCTTCTTCTGCTAGGTAGACGGCTCCTCCAGGATGCTATCTCTAAAGACATTAATCCCTGAAGGGAGGGTGAAAGGGTCGGCCTTGATTGTAGCGAAGGGGTTCAGCCATGGGAAAAAATAGAGGCTTGACCGCGGGTACGGGGGAAGGGTCGGTCTTGGGCAAGTGTGGAGGGTCATCCTCAGCCATGGTATGGGGCCTGCCTCGGTTGTGTTGGTGGGGTCAGCCTTGGGTGCGTTAGGGTAGTCAGCCTTGGGTGGTAGGCCGAAAGAGGGGTCTTGGTTGGGGAAGGACGAAGGAGCATAGCCAAAAAGGGGGGCCGAGGCGGAGGGTGGATGGGGGAAGGGGGTGGAGGGTGGATGGGGGAAAATGACTGAAGCTGAGGTGGGTGGCTGAAGTAATAGGCCGAGGTTTGAGGAAGAAGGTGGGTGAAGGGGGAAGAAAAAGACAAGGGAAGAAGAAGAAGGAATGCGACATAGCTACCGGGGGGCGACGCCAGCTGTGACAGAGGCCAAAATGGGTTGGCATTGTAAAGGGGATGCGACGGATGAATTAAAGATTAGAGCTAAGAAAATCAGGGTTTTTGTAGGGGCGGGCATGGGACGGGTGGTTTTTGGGTATGATTCAGGTTCTCGGGTGCGAGTAGAGGGACTGAAAGGGGAAAGGGGTTCGGGTTCGGATCTAGCACCGATTAGGGTATGGGGGTCAGTTCTGCTCCCTTTTCTGGGTTTTTGAATTTGAATTTGATTTTTTTTTGTAGCAAATAGGGAGAGACAGGGGTGGGTTGGGGGATGAATTTTTTTTTTCTATGTCGAAAAGATGATGAGAGGGGTGGTGGGTACATTTAGGCCCCGTTTGACAAAAAAATTTTCCCTCTTTTTTTCAGTTTTAAAAACTGAAAAAAAAGAGCGTTTGGTAACCATTTTTTTTTCAATTTAAAAAACCAGTTTTTAAACTGCAGAGTAAAAAAAAAACTCCAAAAACTGGTTTTTTTTTTCACTTTTGGTTTTTTTTTTCGACCACCACCACCACCCTCCCACCGCCGGCAGCCACCTCAGGCGACCACCGCCGGAGACTGCCGGCCGCCAGCAGCCACCTCCGGCCGCCGGCGACCACCGCCGGAGACTGCCGACAACCACCTCCGGCCGCCGGCGACCGCCGGCGACCACCGGCAGCCACCTCCGGCCGCCGGCAGCCACCGCCGGAGACTGTCGGCAGCCATCTCCGGCCGCCGGAGACTGCCGGCAGCCACCTCCGGCCGCCGGCGACCACCGCCGGAGACGGCCGGCAGCTACCTCCGGCCGCCGGCCACCACCGCCGGTGACTGCCGGCAGCCACCATCGCCGGTGACTGCCGGCAGCCACCTCCGGCCGCCGGCGACCACCGCCGGAGACTGCCGGCAGCTACCTCCGGCCGCCGGCCACCACCGCCGGTGACTGCCGGCAGCCACCTCCGGCCGTCGGCCACCACCACCACCACCGTCGACCACCGCTACGCCCCACCACCGCCACCGCAAACCACCAAAAAAAAAAGTCAAAATAAAAAGGGTTACCAAACACCAAAAAAAAAAACCTCAAAAAAAAAAGGGGTTATCAAACACCCACTTGTTTTTATAAAAAAAAAAATTAAGCTGCTCTTTAAAAAACTGCTCTTTAAAAACTGAAAACCAAAAATTTTTTTTTGTCAAACGAAGCCTTAATAAAAGAATTTTGAGAAACTTTTCTACTTGTCAAAAAAGAGGACAAGAGGGGTTGTCACACCCCGACCCGAAACACGAATCACGGATATGACAACGACCACAAGTTCATGAAGCCGAGCTACATACAACCTGCTAGGTCTCATAGCTATTGATTTCTATACAATAAACTGGTACAAAGAGTACCTCATATCACAAAACACTAGCGACAAGATTTAACAGTAGCAAATTCTCAATTATTTTTGTCAAACACATTTGCCAAAAACATTCTTCTTAAATAATAAAAGAATTAATATGTCCCATCAAATCACTATTCAATTCAAAAGACACCCGTCTTGAACAAGAATATAAGAAATCTAGGAAAACAGAGTTTAAGACTCTAGTTTTCAAACAAAGCTTAACAAGCCCCGAACGATTGCAACAAATTTTATTTTTCGACATCTGCTGGATAACAACAAACGTAAACCTAAAGCCGAGCAAGTACCCATCTTTCAGGCTAATGCGGCATAAAAGATAAATCTTAATTCAAATGCTTTGTCAACGAAATAAGGATAAGAACCACATAATGTACAAAAAAAAAGGTAGCTTCCAAGATGTCATTTCTAAAAATCTAAATGGTCACATGCGTAACTAGAGAGTACAAGCATAAATGAACGATAACATTTCTTTTACAATTTCAGAGTCCCAAAGCAGTGCCAACACTAATGCGTATCAGAGTCCAAAGTCAAGACCACTTAAGAGCAGTCTACAGAGTCCAGAGGCGTAATATATCACAAACATAAATAGCGACGAAACATTATTAGCGTACGGTAGCCAAAGCAAAGGGTACTTACTCCCATGAATATATTTTTTGCTCAAGAAGGTGTGCACATCATCTATTGTCCATCCATCTGCCCAAAAACAGGAAAAACAGTCTCAAAACACACAGATAAGTGATTTGCATCATAACCTTTTTCTTCACTTCCTATCACTTTCTTTATTTTAGTTTTATTGTTAAATTAATTGAGATAATTGGAGTTAAATTTAGCATACCCAGATTCTTAAACTACACCGTAACTCCTTAGAAGAGATCTTTGCCCAGTGACTTATTACAACAAGTTAACCCATGTGCTAAAGCACCAAAAAGAAGAAACGTATTATGAAATTTACTTTAAAAATCTGTCCAAAATTCCAGCCCTAAAATTAATTCCTACCCTTGAATCAATCCATCCAAGAATGACAAAAGCAGGCCATATAAAACAATCATCTCCATTCTAACCAATCTACTATCACCAGAAAATTAGTAGCATAAGCCCTTTTCAATTCTCTTCATTGTTACTGTAGGTGGCAATATCATGAGAAAACCCAAAAAGTTTAGGAGACTCACTTTTCACTTTTTGCTTCCCTTTTTCTTTTCCTTCAACATATTCGTCTCCTTTCCTTGGTGAAAGCTTTCTCCAATCTCCAACTCTATCTCTCTCTGCTTTCTCTCAACCAAGCCCTCTTTTTCAGCCCTAACTCCCCCACTCTATTCTTTTACGACACTCTTTTAAATAATTTTTTCTCTTACCTTTTGTTTATATTATTTTACTAATTATTTAATAACAAAACAGTCCCTCCAAGAAACACAATACCTATTAATTTCTATTAAGACCCCAAACTTTCAACTATTATTATTTTTATTTGTGTGCAAAGTGGTTTATTCGTTTTAACGCTACACTAACTGAATTTAGGTTATTACATTCTCACCCCCTCAAAAAGAGTTTAATCCTCTAAACTTTCTGTACCTGAGATTGCAAACAGCTCAGGATACTTTGAATGCATTTCCTCTTCAAGTTCCAAAGAAACCTCCCTTTCAGAGTGGTTGCTCCATTGAACCTTTACATAGCGGATGGTTCGATGTCTAAGCACTTGGTCCTTCCTATCTATAATGCGTAGCGGGCATTCTTCATAAGTCAAATAGTCACGAAGCTTTAATGGCTCGTACTCTATCACATGACTCATGTCAGAGATATACTTTCTTAACAGGGAGACGTGAAAAACATTGTGCACCCCGGCCAAAGAAGGCTGTAAGGCGATTCTGTAAGCAACTTCTCCGAGTCTTTCTAGAATCTCGAATGGAGCTACAAATCTTGGGATTAGTTTCCCACGAACCCCAAATCTCATGACTCCTTTGGTAGGAGACACCTTAAAAAAGATATCATTGCCTGTTTGGAAATCCAATTTCCGCCTCCTAGAATCCACAAAGGCGATGCTCAATAACACTGTAGTTACACATGCATATGAACACTAGCTAGACCCTTAAGGTACTAGCACCTCCTGACAATAACATACCATCCTTATGTCACATCCGATACAAACTAGACCTGGCAAACGGGTATACTCACTGGGTACAAGTAAAATCCGATCGGGTACGGATAAAACGGGTTGGGTATAATTTACCCGGATTTTTCTGGAACCGTACCCTACCGGTATTACCCGCGGGTAAACTATTAAATTTATGATTTTTTTTATTAACAGATTCACTAGACATAACACTTTTTTCCTTCTTTTTTGTTACCACAACAATTATCTCAACTCCAACACAATTCTCAACTCCCAAGTTTCGATCAATATCTTAACAAAAATACCACAAAATAACTTATAAATTAGTTCCTATGACTGAGATAGTAACATAATTAATACATACAACAATATAACACAAAATTTACAAGTAGATCTGAAAAAAAAATTGTAAACAAGTTTTACAAGTCGGCAAATCCAACAGCTTGGTGAAGGTATCATAGTTGGCATCCTCGCAGATGGTGGACACTTCGGTCATGGTGTACGAGAATAAGCCAGAGTTGACGAGGTTGACCGGCGTTGGAGCTGATAAGAGAGATTGGAAGTGGAGTTGCAGCGGATTTGGTAGCGGAGCGTGAGAGGTATGATGGGATGCTGTAGAGATCAGGTGCAGTAGACACGTCGACAGATCTGATTGGGGGATGAGAGAGAAAGACAACCTAACGGGACTTACAGCACGAGGAACTACAGGTGCCGAAGGGATGCGCATACACTTACGACAACTCTCTTCTATGGGGCAGGATCTCTGATCTGATCTGGGCGGGATCTAAAGCACCATTTCTTGATTGTATCGAAGCCGTCGCAAGTCATGGGTGTGAGAGAGCGGCGTCGTGGGTGACAGAACGGCGTCATTGCTGAGAGCGGCAGCACGGATGAGAGCTACGACGTGACTCCACTAATTAGTTTGTGTCATTGTGAGTTCAAAAGATAGACAAAGTTCGGAGAGAGGGAGGGAGGGCTGCCACAAATCAGAAGATGGAAGAATTAAACGAAACCCTAGCACTTTTTAAAGGAGAAAAACGGGTAGCCCGGGTAAACCGCATCCGATCCGGACCGATCCGAAAATTACTGGTAGGTTCGGGTACGGGTCCGTTTTCCACGGGTCATCAAAATAGGTACCCGTATCGGGATTTTTTGGCCTGGTACGGATCGCCCCGCGGGCCAGGGCCTTTTTTTGGCCAGGTCTAATACAGACCATCCTTATAACTCCTCAATACACTAATTCATGTCAATACATAGAATGCAAAAATCGATAATGCAACAATAAATCGATGCCCAAAAAGAAATAAATACCGAGCATCAATGAGGAATTTAAATAAACGCTTAAGGCTCAAGAAAAAGATATTAAAGGAAAATAACGCATTCT
Source organism: Escallonia herrerae (assembly GCA_033070095.1). NCBI lineage: Eukaryota > Viridiplantae > Streptophyta > Magnoliopsida > Escalloniales > Escalloniaceae > Escallonia > Escallonia herrerae. The sequence continues at coordinate 119,688 of JAVXUP010001218.1, forward strand.
CATAACAAATATAATAGAGTCCAAAGAAACTCGATAACAATTTGAAGAAATATACGAGGACAAATTAATGAATTGGGTTTCGGAGAGAAATGCCTTACCTCGATCCGAAGCTATGTTAAGCTAATCAACCTCAACCACAAATCCTTTAGATTAAACTAAATAGAGCAAATTCATTTATCAGCATACGATCTACGCTATGATGTTATAAACTCGGTATTATCTTCCTAAACAGTTCTCATTCCTGCTTTCTAAATAAGCTAACTATAAACAATTCATTTATGACTACTAGAGATTTCTCCAAACAGATAACATTACATGTATATACACTAGAGGGATCCGAAAGGTCACTTACATAATGCTACGCATTTTCTTGACACCAGAATCCTGTACAATGATTTCTTGCTACACTTGACCAAAAGAACTGCCCAGTCCATTCCAAGCTCCTCTTGAACTAGTGAATAGTATACACGGCCATCTCCAGTTCTTCGAAACTCACTTAGAGTAAAACCTGCCATTTTTCTCAATTTCTTTTATTCTCCTTCTATCTGTATGCATCTGACTCCATCCGGCTTTTCTAACTCTCTTACTTACTCTCTTGAACTTTACAAGACAATGAATAACACACCCCATCGTCTTGACTACCCATTCTAATACACCCTCCCTTTCATTCTTCATCTCTTTCTCTCACAAACACGTACACAAACCCACAACACAACACACACTTGCACCCACAGCACTCACTCGATAATCTTTGTCAAAAATATACAAATACGTGCATAATGTACACATATACAACCATATCATAACCTGCGCCCGATATCACCAAATTCACCATCGGGTATGAAAAATTACCAAAAACACCCCCTCACGTAAAAGTACCAAAATATTCCCGTCGGCCATTGCATCACAAAATACTTCAAAACTGTTCTATAAAAGTATTAAACTCAAATCAGGCCAAAAAGTCCGTTAGAAAAATGTTCTTTTATTCCAAAAACTCTCTCTAGTTCTTAACGGCGCACAAGGAGACCCAAGTTACTACACAAGATAAACGATACCGAAAAATCTTGAAACTTTAGACACTCAAACGTTTCAGTCACAAGAAATCACTGTAAATTTTTTAGGCCAAATTAATCTAATTTATTATTTTTAATAAATCAAGAATAATACTTTTAGATAAAGTCATTTCATGCTTGTCGAGGACAATGAAGAATCCAAGAAAATTACACGTCATAGATATTACAAAAATAACTGGGGTTATAGTTTTGTATGTAGCCAAAATCAGAATGGAAATGGCTTTTAAAAATTAAAATCTAAGTTGTTAAAAATAATGGGCTTATAGTGACGCTTTCTACCATTTTTCTTCTTCAACAGCTTAAGTCATACACACTGTTCACCACCCATCTCTATTTCTTCCCACACACTATTACACACTATCATCCAACCACCACTACTACCACACATCTGTCAAAGACACATAGTGTACACCCAGGAATGCGCACATACAAATCACCCACTAAATATACTCTTTATTCCAGCACCTCATGCTGTACCCCGCACAGACTCACCCATATAAACATGCGCAACCCCGCGTTACACGCACCCGTCTTCCCGCAAACACCCAACACATGCAGAACTTGTATATCACGACATACACAATCGCACTCCTCGTCCAATATACAATCTCACCACGGTACCCCACATGCACATCCTACTATACTCGGTCAATCGACAACAATCAAATCTACATGCATGCCAAATACACACAGTACACCCGCAGATGTACACACAACCCACCAAATTCATTTTATTACATCCATTGCCTACACCATCGTTAAATCACCAGCCCTGCACACCTTCACCAATAACACAATCATCCATAAGAACCCATTTCACAATTTATACAGAGTGTCACAAAGAAATTTCAGTTCCCAAATTCGTCGATTGCACGTGTTACCGATGCTCCTTTGGCGACGTTAAAATTCTGCAGAGGTGGTTGGTCAGCCGGTGAGCGTCGTAATGACAGAGGGCATTGTTTGGCAGCTGAGTAATTTGGGTTGAGGGCCCGAAGTCGAGAGTTGCCTGTTTGTTGCTCCGACCATCTTCACTAATCGGGGCATTCCATCACCGAAAAATGTTTGCTCGTACACAAAACAAACACTTGTCTAAAAATGGGAACGTAATTCGGTTGAGGAGGGACGGCCGATGGTTGCAAATTCCGAAAATGAAGGCAAGAGCGGTGACCGCTATTTTGCTCGCCATGAAACTGTAGCGGCGACGGCAATTAGAGGTCCCAGTGGACGCGCGGCTGGTCGGTGGACAGAGAAAGAGGGTCGACGACAGGCCGATGGTCGTCCTTGGGTCTCGATCGGGATTTTTTTTTGGTTGGCCGGTGGTATCGTGCGGTGGTCGGAGTGGGGCGTTGATTAGGGCACGGCGGTTGTGGAAAAGTTGGGCAGTGGCATTCGGCGAAGGTGCGCATTCCGGAGTTGTCGCCGGTGGCTGCGTGTGTGGCCGGAAGTGGGCTGCCCAGATCTGGCATAGGCGCCGCCCGATATAGGGCCGGCTGCCTTCACTGTTTGCTCTCCCACCTGTCTTCTCCCTTTTCTGCTCATATATATTTTTCTTTTCTCTTTTTTTTTATAACATCGCTCGCTCACTCTAATCGTCGCTAAGGACTTCAATAAATAAATGGTTGCTAAAGGTCCTAAATGATACTGCTCATGATAATTGTCTCTAAATTTTTAAAATAATCACTTAGAAAAATATTATTACTAAAGTAAAAGCTAATTCATGAGAACAAACCTAGTCCTAGGTTTGGGTTGTTACATTCTCTACAACTTACAAAAATTCTGTCTTCAAAATTTCATAACGCTGATAATGTTCAACACTACGCTTTCACTACATAACACTTATGGTAACCAACATAATGGTCGAGCACTGTCTAAACTCTACATTGAAATTCACGTCTCACAACCATAAGTCAGGTGAAAATATTTTTGTCCTACCATCATAACTCAACTACACTCAAGTGACAAACATCCTCATAACTTTATATATAATTGTCCAAAATATTTATCAAATGCAAAATTGTAATTCAAAAACTTCAAACATTTCATTATACTATAGGATTCTAATTAATAGCTTAGGTTCTCATAAATCAAATCAGTTGGATCACAACTTAAGCTCTAAGTACTACGGGACCCAACCTTGTTGCGAACGATCCCAAATTAAAAGTCGTGACTACTATCAAAGTTTTTTTTTAAAAGGAAATATTAAACCATCCTATCACTCATAACAGCAGATATATACAGAGTATCTAAATCCATTAAAAACAATCTCTATAAGACCACAATTTAAAGAGAACTCCTCTTAATAATCCCCTTCAGAATAAAAATTTCAAACATGATGGTTAAAACAATTACACAAACCCCATCTAATCAAATTAACATCATCGGGATAAAGTCCTCAAAAATAAAACCATAAAGTTCAATTTATTATAAGGAACTCTCAGAACTCAAATGTTGCCAAAATGACACACTTAACTTCTAGCCAAAGTTAAACCCAAATACTAAGAAATTTTCTCATTACATGAGACTTGTACTCTAAACCTTGAGTTTAACTTCCATTCTCATCAAAGCCACAATTGGAGTCATTTTAATTCTCTCTTACTGACATTTTGCTGAGGTTAACCAATAACTAAGGTGGCTACGTTATTGACACGATTTCAGCCTAATGTGTTTCTCATCCTATTGCCATCATCAAATTTTAGAGTCACATACTCTATAGCCATAAACTTCTTAATCCTTCAATCACGTGATTACTCAACACAAAAATAAACTCAATTTTCATATCTGTATTCCATTGACTACGAAGACCATAACTCAATGTATAAGGTCTAACTAAAATTGTTATAATACTATGTCTATGAAGTTCATTAATCAAAAGCATGTGATCACTTGAAGAGAAATGCATTGCCCATCTACTTTTTAATAATCTGTCACTAAAATCGATAACGTTGAACAACCTTTGAAGCCAATATGAATAGCAAATTCTAAAAGCACATAGGCGTCACACCCAAATACTCAAACTGTAACCACTACGTTTTCGCTGCGTGTTTGGATATCAAACCAATCCAGGTTAACTATTATCGAATCCATCACATTAAAAGTATCACCGTAAGGACCCAAAAAAAATCTAATTCGGCATACACATATATCGCACATCCATTAGTAATCATAACATTTACCGTTCATACCTTCTATTTGATTGAGCTACTCAAAGAAACCAAATGATCACTTTCTTATCCTTCAATCCTCTTCTTTGGTTACTTCATAAGATCCAAAAATCTTAGGTAAGTAACCGGTCTATTATTGCGTATTCAATGCAAATTCAAATCCAATTCTAAACCTCAAATAAGTCTTCAAACCTAATACAAGTTTCAAAGTCCAATATCAACCATAAATTATTTTAGACTTACGAGTCTACAGAATCTCTTACCTAAGCTCTGATACCAACTGTAACATCCCTGAATTTTCGGAACGTTAACACTCGCTCGATCAATTACACAAAGACAATAATACCCACAATCTCTACCAACATAGTACCATCAGTCCATCACAACAACTAAAATATCGAATAATACAATACTCTAATTGTATTGTCACAATTGAAACATCAATTCTAAATAAGAAAATTTAAACACCAATACTAACCCACCTAGGGGTTCTAACACTACAAGAAACAGGGGCTTTAGCGACCACATTTTGCGACCGCCAAGACATGCGGTAGCTAAACTAATATTTAGCGACCGATTTAGTGACTGCTCTATTTTGCGGTCGCTAAATATTCATGGTCAATGAGAACTTGGCTTTAGCGACCGAAATTTGCGACTGTCATTACCGTCGCTAAATTAGCGACTGATTTGGCGACCGAGAATGCGGTCGCTAAAGTTTTAGTTACAATCCACAGGAATGGATTTTTTGACTCGTTGCCGAGCTTTCTTTCTCAGCCCGTCTCTCTCTTTCTCAAGTCCGTCTCTCTCTCTATCTATCTATCTCAGCCCTTGTCACCGCACGTCGGCTCACCGGCGCCACCCACTGACCACCACCCCACGACTACGACTCTCTCTGTCACTCACTCACTCACTCTCTGCGACTTGCCCTACACCTCCTAAGTCTCTCATCCACTCCCACTCTCCCAGATCGGCAAACCGCAAACAACCACTCACTGGCAACGGACAACAGCCGACAGCGAGTGAAGATCAGCTCTGATCTAGAACGAGTGGTCGTCTTCACTCTTTAGACCTGGAACCGTCAACTGATTAGAAGAAGCATTGACCGGCGGACTGATCATGACTAGCGAGTGACGACGGCGAGGCGAGGACTCCGCCATCCAACCACCCTCTGCCGACGACGCCGCGTCGACTACTGGTGCCCGTGACCGTTTGTACTATCTTTTTGGTTTCTCTCCTTTCCCCTGTCTGCAACAATGCAACTTCTGATCTCCCATTCAATCTAATTAAGCCACTCTACAAAAGGAGGTAACAATTCTAATTACAATTCCAATTTTACTGTAAAGATTACATCTGGGTTTCTGTTCGTTGACTGTAGAAGTTCTACATTTGGTAATTTTCATTCATATCACTACTGTCTAAATCTAAATTTGAAAAATCATGCTGTCATTGCTGTCTAAATCTGAATTCGGAAAATCATGTTGTGTCAGTTGGTGCTTGTAGAACAACTATGTACTTCCTCTTCCTGTTTTGGATTTTGGGTGGCTAGTTAATGTGTTGTAGTGATATGTGATGTAGTCAATATCAGGCCAAAGGCTGTCAAGCAATCTTGATAATTGAGTTTCTCATAGTTGTGACTGAAAAATTCAACCACACCTCCAGTATGATATTCTCCATTTAAAGGCCTACTTATGTTATCTGTATCTGAAGGGTGATTCATCATTGGAAATTGCCCTCCCTGATGTTTATTAAAAAACATTGCTTTGACAGTTTGACTCTCTTTAACGTTCAAGGTATCTATTTGAGTTGAATTTCCAAGTTGTTGCTACTTGCAATATCAACAAAGCACGATTACACGTTCAAGGTTCCATGGTACCTGTTTTATTAGTTATCAGTACTAGAGATGTTTGACAAAGGGTACTGTGTTAAACATCTGTATTATGAAGCTTACCTGAAAGTGGATGGAGATAACGATAAGAACTTCTTGAGCAAAGATGGATACAAGAAAAGGAATGAATTATCTCTCGAAGGAGATAACGATAATGATTTCATAGTTGAAAGCTGATGTAGTTTGATATCTATGGGAACATGATCCTGCTCGAAGTGTCAAGTTTGCAAAGATAGGATACAAATTTGAGGCGAATTTTTTTTAAAGCAATTTGCAGTTTTGCCTAGGTGCTTCCTTTGATCAATGTCATAAACTAAAATGAAGCTAACACCAAGTCCAGTATTAAAGTCACTAATAAAATTCTCTCCATTTAGAGTGTGTGCAGGAGCATATAATTGCAGTAAAGATGACTCCCACATTCTTAGGTAACTGAACTAGATGATTGTGTTTGTGTTAGTCGAGGTCCTTTGCGTAGCATGCAGTGACGTTAATGGTAAATCATATCGTATTGCTTTGATCTTTTCTCCCTTAATATTTCTATGGCATGGTTTTTTTAGTGAATTCAGTTTGTGAGCTAGTTTATGTGTGCTGGTGTCTCAATTTGCATATACACCACATTGTTGTATTTTCAAATTTCATATGCACAATATAACTCTAGAGCAGGAGTCACTGTAGGACAATCGGTTCAACGTTCAACAAACGAGAAGCAAAATTCAGGTTGTTAGGAGTGCTTTGGCCATCGCAGACTTGGGTTGAAGCTGGGTCAGAAGGGGGTTAAAGTATAGTTGTTTGGTGGGGTGGGTGTCTGAGTGGTGGGTGGTATATTAATGAACTTGTTTGATGTATGGTTTTGATTCTTAACACTTGTTTTCGGCTCGTCACTACATGACAATCTGGCTAGCTTGAATAAATAGTTACATGCAATTCATTTTAGCTGAGTGCGGTTTGCTTCAGATTTGACAAACTTTCGTGAGACCATTTTTCTTAACTTGGCATTTGTGGTGTTACTTCTGCTTGTAATGATTCATTTACAGCTTGACGGTTATATAAACTGTGGAGCGTCTCGTTGAGCAAAATGATATATTTCTTTTGTTAATAGTGTGTGAGAGCTAAGTGCATTATGTTTCTTTGAACTGAATATGTAGTCTAATTTGTGGGGTTGCAGATTTTTGTATGGATAATGCTAGAGGTTACTTTAAAAAGAAAAAATACATTGGCTATTTCTTTGAGTTTCTTGATTAAATTCTTTTGTTTCATGCAGTGTGGACTTGTGCCTAATGTTGGAGATTCTCAAGGTGGTGCGAACGATGTTGGACCTTGCGCGCCTTCAACTACCCATGAAGAAAAGGACAACATTAGCACTTTCTTGCCTACAAATGTTGCTCATGATGCGAACGTTGATGAAGTCTTACGTTGATGAATTTGTACGGACTCAAGAGTAGTTAACTTCTTGGTTGGTCCTAGTTTAGGTGTTTTAAGACGTTTCTTTATTTTGGTGTTAGACGATGAATGTCGATCTGATAGAGAGTGAAAGTTGTTGATTATCATTTTGGATATGATTGCTAATGAAATAAAAAGTTGTGTATAACTTTATTGTGAGTTTCGAATCAATTATGTGTCATTAGTTTCATTTGATAGTGTAATGATATGGGATTTGACCATTTTTCAGCAATTACATACTGATTTAGACACCGCAAAGGACAATCGCAAAATTTAATATTTAAAAAAATAAAATATTTAATATTTTAAAAAATAAAAAACATATTAAAAATAATTAGCGATGGCAAAGGGCGGTCGCTAAATCAGTCGCAAAATATAATAATATTTAAATAAAAAATTAAATATTTAAATTCAAAAAACAATTTAGCGACCGCCCAAGACGGTCGCTAAATATAGTCAACGCGGTCGCTAAAATTTAGCAACCTGGCCTATAGTGACCGCTCATCGGCGATCGCTAAAACACTTTAGCGATCGCTTTTATACCTTTAGCGACCGCTACCTGCGGTCGCTAAAGGTATGCTTTCTTGTAGTGTAATGATCAAGACTAAAACTGCAATTCTCTTTTCCTCGCTCAGATCTAATCCATACTCAATACAATCTATTGTTGGTTATTACCTACAGAAGGGAACAAAAAAAGGGAGTGAGCTTTAAGAGCTTAGTAAGGTCGCTCAAAATTAAGTAGAGAATACAAACGAGTTGGAGAACATATTTCAATAGCAATAAGGGAAGAGATTTAATCTCAATCCCTCAAATTTAAAAATCAATAGAAACACTTTCGACAACACTGAAACAATGCAGATGATATTGAACATGAGTGATATGCAAAGCCACATAGGGAGTACAAGGTAATCACTTAGCAAAGTCACAAAGGCGATGCTCAATAACACTATAGTTACATATGCATATGAACACTAGCTAGACCCTTAAGGTACTAGCACCTCATGACAATAACAGACCATCCTTATACACCCCTGATACAGACCATCCTTATAACTCCTCAATACACTAACTTATGTCAATACATAGAATGCAATAATCGATAATGCAATAAATAAATCGATGCCCAAAGATAAATAAATAGAGAGCATCAAAGAGAAATTTAAATAAAGGCTTAAGGCTCAAGAAAAAGGTATTAAAGGAAAATAACGCATTCTCATAACAAATATAACAGAGTCCAAAGAAACTCGATAGCAATTTTGAAGAAATATACGAGGACAAATTGATGAATTGGGTTTCGGAAAGAAATTCCTTACCTCGATCCGAAGCTATGTTAAGCTAATCAACCTCATCCACAAATCCTTTAGATTAAACTAAATAGAGCAAATTCATTTATCAGCATACAATCTACGCTATGATGTTATAAACTCGGTATTATCTTCCTAAACAGTTCTCATTCCTGCTTTCTGAATAAGCTAACTATAAGCAATTCATTTATGACTACTAGAGATTTCTCCAAACAGATAACATTACATGTATATACACTAGAGGGATCCGAAAGGTCACTTACATAATGCTACGCATTTTCTTGACACCAGAATCATGTGCAATGATTTCTTGCTACACTTGACCAAAAGAACTGCCCAGTCCATCCCAAGCTCCTCTTGAACTAGCCAATAGTATACGCGGCCGTCTCGAGTTCTTCGAAACCTACTTAGAGTAAAACCTGCCATTTTTTTCAATTTCTTTTATTCTCCTTGTATCCGTATGCATCTGACTCCATCCGGATTTTCTAACTCTCTTACTTACTCTCTTGAACTTTACAAGACAATGAATAACACACCCCATCGTCTCGACTACCCGTTCTAATACACCCTCCCTTTAATTCTTCATCTCTTTCTCTCACAAACACATACACAAACCCACAACACAGCACACACTTGCACCCGTAGCACTCAAACGATAATCTTTGTCAAAAATACACAAATATGTGTGTGGCCAGAAGTGGGCTGCCCAGATCTGGCATAGGCACCGCCCAATATAGGGCTGGCTACCTTCACTATTTGCTCTCCCACCCGTCTTCTCCCTTTTCTGCTCATATATATATATATATATATATATATATATATATATATATATATATATATATATATATATATATATATATATATATATATATATATATATATTTCTTTTCTTTATAACATCGCTCACCCTAATCGTTGCTAAGGACTTCAAGAAATAAATGGTTGCTAAAGGTCCTAAATGATACCGCTCATGATAATTGTCTCTATAATTTTAAAATAATCACTTAGAAAAATATTATTACTAAAGTACAAAGTTAATTCATGTGAAAAACCTAGCCCTAAGTTTGGGGTGTTACAAGGAAGGACCGACGCCCAACTTCTAGGCGAACTAGGCTCAATGTCCTCTGAAGACCTGCTCCCATCTCGAAGTGACCCGGAGTTTATAGTCCCTAGGAGGTGCGGATGAAAAGCCTGCAGTGCCGGAACATGTAGACTAGTCACGCAGACACCCTGGCGGAGTTAGTGTCAAGGAGGAGTTGCCTATCCCTTGGGTGAGTCCTTGTATCGGAGCACTCAGAGCGTGCCAAGCCACCACACTTTGGCCTTCACCCCCTTCCCATCAAGCCCTCACATCGACCTTCATTTCTCCCACCACATTCGGCTACTGACTTCGCCACTCGCCTATGGCCACCCACTTTGGTCTACACACCCCTTCGGCCTCCCTACCTTCAACCCACGGTTGCACACCAAGGCCGACAACCCAATAGCCTTTATACCATGGCTGACAACCAAGAGCAAAGAACCACCCTATCCCACCTTTCAAGGCCGACAATGTAATATTTCGAACTTTGGGAGCCATTTAAAATAACCATCCGTGACCCAAAAATAGACGGGCAATAATTTTGAGCAATGCTCAGGTATTAGTAGCGTATGGAAGCTTAAAAGAATTTTGGGGCGAAAAGGTAATTTTTAAAAAAATTTGGGGTCGTTTTGTAATTTTCAAAAACTTTGGGGGCATAAATATAATTAATAATATTAGGAATGAAAATTTATAAAATGAGTGACAGTATATGTTTTAAGGACATTTAATTAAATTAATAGAAGTTGAAATAAAATTTGGGGCTTAAATATAATTACACAAAGTTTGGAGTTATTATGCAAATATGGAAACTTTGGGGGGCTAAAATGGAAATTTTAAAAATAGGCCTTAGGTGTCAAATTGTTGTAAAATTTATCCGAAGGAGATGCCACCTCCGACTTGAATTTTTTATGACTAATGCATTTAATATAAACTAAAGAATGGGATAAGGATTTAAAGGGAAATTAAAAAAAAATCTCAAAAACAAAGGAAAAAATAGAAAAAAAAAACAAAAGGATGAATAGTAACAGAAGAAGGAAAAAAAAGATAGCAGAGAGAGGAAGAAGGAAGTAGCGAGTTCGGGCAAGGGAAAATCAAAGAGAATTAGGGATCTTTCGAAGAATTCTCGAAGGGTAATTCTTTTACCCCTTAGTGTGTGTTTTCGTTGTGTTCAGTGAGTGTGTGCATATAAACTGCTGTGTGTATTTTAGGTGCTCGGTGTGTGTGTTCTTACAGGAAAGGGGTAGGTGGAGCAGCACCAAGGCTGCTTCTGTGTGTGAATTGAGTGTGCTTGTGTGTATTTTTAAGGATATGTGCATGTGTTCAAGCAGTGGTGAGCTGTGTGTATGAGTGTGTACCGGTGAGTGTCTATGTGTTTAAGTGTGTGTGTAATTGTATGTAATGGTGTGTTTAGGAGTGTGTTATATTTATATTAGTGTATGGATTTTGGTGTAATATAAGTGACAATGTGTATCAGTGTGTGAATGTGAGTTGTGTGTCTTTTTGTGTGCGCGAGTGAAGAAGTCGAGAGGTATGTGTGTATAAGGTATTTTATTGTCGCTAAAAGTATAAAATTAATTTAGGCAGTTGTTAATCTGAATATTTATAAATAATTAGGGTCAAAATTTGACAAAGTCCAAAACAGTAACCTCTAATATTTTTACGAGGGTACACTTTGGAATTTGTTTTGGAAATTTTTGGTGTCTAACGGACGCTAAATTAGGGTACCGATTAAAGAAAATTCTCAAATAATTTGACATAGTAAATTAAGTTATTTTAATCTAAAAATTTAGCAAAACCTTATTTTACTGAGATTTTTCATTATGTAAATTTTTGTGTCATTCTGAAGTCAATAGCTATTTTTAGTCGAACCCCCTTCTCAGTGTTCGGTCCAGATATCGATTAGGAATTTTTGGGCAAATTTTTTTTAATATAATATTTAGACCAAGAAATAATTTTAGGATGCTTAAAATAGTGTTTCAAAGTATTTTCGAGATTTTTTCGGAGCTGGGAACTCCCAAGGGGTATTTTGGTAATTTTTCCTATAAAAGGTATTTTGAGGTAAATTCGCGTACAGTAAGTTGTTTGGGTGATTTTACCTACGGCAAGGCTTTTTTGTGATTCAAGTGTGAGAGGCGATATTTTGGTAATTTGACATAAGAATGGTATTTTGGGTAAATTCACTACAGTATGGTTATTAGAGTGATTTTACTTACTGAAATGCTATTTTGGTGATTTAAGGGTGCGAGGGGTGTTTTTGATAATTTTACACCCCAGGGGCATTGTGATAATTTTACGTACCTAGTGGGGGGGTTCATTTTGTGAGTATGGGTGAGTCCATATTGAGTTTATAATTTTGTAGTGTAGCCTGTATTCTAAACAGTTGATTGTTTTGTTTAGGGTAAAGCTAAAGACTTTTCAGTTAAGATAATCTAGTTTCAGATCCAAGTAAGGGTTTCTATCTGAACCTTAAGTAAGGACTTTCTTTCGAACCCCTATTTCGATAACTCGTACTCGTAAGTATTCTTTCGATTTACTTATGGCTAATGCCGAACACTGAATTATGTATTGATATCACCATATTATTGTCAAGAAAACCCTAGCGTTGAACCTGAATCAATTATTCAAAAATCTTATCGATGGGTGCTTGTTATTGCATGCTAGGCAAATTTGATAGTTGTTGTATTCTTTTTCTTAAATTGTTATGCCTAAATACGATAACCATTCCTAATCATTCTTGCTATTTGTTTGTGGTTATTCTGGAATTTTGAGCGATGAATCATAGTGGTATGTTTATCTGTTATTGAAACCCGAATTGTTTTTGGTGATTTTGAGTTCATGTTAACAATCATTGTTATTGTCGATTTGTGTTGACTTGGAAATTGTTCATGTTAACACTCATTGTTATTTTTGATTTTGTGCTGACCTTGAAAACTGTACTGTGGGGAGGCGGTATAGGGCTGGTCTGAATCATCCGTGGAATGCAGGCTAGTATCCAGTGGGACTAGCATTCGTACATCATGCATGTGTACACCATACTGGCTTTGCCTGAATGGCATCGCAACTACCCAGGATCAACAACTTTGAGTTTATTGACATCGTATCTTACAGTGACTATTGTGAAAATGACTAGAAAGGATTGTCTCAAATGGTTAATGCTTGTTTGAAATCCCTCCCCAGATGGCCTTTGAATTCATTTTGAAATCCTTCGGAGGTTCCTAACTAACCATCAGGTTATCCTGACGGATAACGGGCCGATTGGTCAGTGGGTTGAGGGTTTATTTTTGGGATTTTTCTAGGGATTTTTTTGAGGATGAGGTTCCTGACTAACCATCCGGTTATCCTGACAGGTAACCGACTAGTTGATCAGTGAGCCGAGGGTTTATTTCTGGGAGTTTTTTTAAATATTTCTGAGGATGAGGTTCATGACTTATCGCCTGGTCATCCTGATGCATAATCGGGCAATTATATTCAGGGGATCGAATCACTGTATGAACTAGCCAGTTTTGTATTTTTTTGAAGTAATGCACATACTAACTAACTTTCCGCATGGGAGCACATATAATCGGCGGTTAGTCAAACTCTCCCCTTTTTTGCAAAAGTACTAGTTTAGCTTATAGAATGCTTGCTAGTTTCCCCACCATAGGCAAATACATGTATTTTTCCAACAAACGACAGAACACTGAATGGTCTGGGTGTTAGTTTTCTCCTTATAACACCATGTAAATGTCAATTCTATCGGTCGACCGTACCATATACCTCCCGCCCGTAACTATGAAGTTAATAATAGGCGATCACAGTACGTATGCAAGTTGTTTAATTTAGCAAGAAACCAAAAGGAATCTTTAGTGCGAGTTTGTGGAGTTGAGAGCTCAATCAAGAGATCTCCTTAAGTCCATGAGGACCAAGGGCCTCAACTATAGCTCTCAAATAGGTGGGTTGGAGGTGATACATACACGTGTGTGATGTATGAAAGTAAAAGCGTCAATACCACAGTTATGTCATATTGTACATGCCACGGAATATAGAAAAAATATAACAAGGCCAACATCAAGAGAAACTTTTCAAGTCTAACCCTCTTAGTGTTTTTAAGTCCTTAGCGGAGTCGTCACTGTGGTGCACCGCCTCAAAAAAATCCACAAAAAGGCATTTCTGAATGTAATCGCCATATTATTTGATTAAAGGAGAATAAGAAAGACCTAAAGTGTCCAAAAAGAACAACTAGTCTGTCAAAACCAAGAGAAGGGTCTAGTGACTAAGTTACGCAACGGAAAGGTGTTAGGCACCCACCACACCCTTTTGGTATCTACTTCATTTTTAATGATTATAGGCCTTAAAAACACATAGCATGTAGATACGGTAAGACTAACCTCTATCTTAATTTTTATGTTTCATGGCTTGAAGTCGACAGCAGGGGTCAAATGACCAACGTATGCGGTCGGACTAATCAAAAATAAAAACCATTGTACTTCAACACTAATCCTATGGAGAGTAATCTACATTTTCAGACTTAGACAAAGAAAATAATCTTTTGGGATAATTACAGCAATGTCCTTGAGGTTAGGGTGATATTACAGTCAAGGACATCAAGTTTTAAAATGTAACATACCATGACCAAAAATATTAAAAATGTAACATTTATGTCCATCCGTTAGGGTTTCGTCCAAAAAGTAGATTTTTCTATGATGTCATCATTACGTATTATCAAAATAAAAATAATGCCCTTATACTGTATATACTGAATAATTTTTAAAATTTTTAAATTAAGATTTCAAAAATTAGGGTTTATTAGGGCCTTAATTCAAAAAATTAGGGTTTCAAAACCCTAATTTTCCAACACTCTCACCCCCCTACACCCTGCCGCTACCCCCCTTCAGCCACCATCCCCCCTCTAGCCGCCATACTCTGCCTCGCCCAACCCCTTTAGTGCCGAGGGCCTTGGTGCCAAATATCTGGCATCCTGTTCGTTAGTGATGGGAAATGGGGAGGAATGGTCATCGTCATGGAAGAGCATCTTCTTGGGTGTTTTGATCATGACATGGCAGGGGAAGCGAGGGTGGCGGAGGTTGGGGAGGAAGGGATCTGGAGTTAATGAAGGGTGCTTTGAGTGATGATCGACATCGGATTCGAGGAGGGGAGAGGAAGCTGTGCGGCGACGGGATGGGCGGGTGACAAGGAAGGGGGTGGGGGCGGCAAATGGGGTGCAGCTATTGGGGGAAGTTTGAGAGACATAAATGGGGTTGAGGGGTAGGTGAGGGTGGGTAGGTGGTATAGTAAACAGTAAAGTCAATTTTAAGATAAAGTAATGGCATTTGAAAGAAAATAACTTTCTAATTTAAGGGTAACAATGTCATTTTCTTAAAATAGTTAGGTTTTTTAAGATTTCGTCTGATTAACAGACACAAGTATAATTTGTCAAAACTAATGGATACGCCTGTAATATCACCATAACCTCAGGGACACTACTGTAGTTATCCCAAATCTTTTTGCTGTTTATGAAATGAAATGCGATTACTGCGAAGGGATGACAATCTATATGATTTCTACCCTAAGAAAGCTAGTAAAGGTTACCTCGCGATTTAGCTAATCTGGACGACTCGGGGATGTTTTCCGTTGAATCCACAATGCTAAGAACAAAAAGATGTTTTATGAATGGTTTCAGTGGCTAGCTAAATGTGACACCCTCAACCCTGGTGACATTACCGGGCTGAGTTACCGATCATAATCACATTCAAAATCATGTGCTGTATACAGAGAAACTATATCCTCATACTCATACATCATTAATAGAGGCTCCAAAATGAGTCCTTACAAAAAATTTTCTTACAAACATACATCATACTGCAGCGGAAGACTTTCCGGCCTTTAAACAACATGAATAATTACAACCTAAGATACGACTGTAGTCGTGTGACTTATCAACGTATCTCGCAACTCAATCATTACCTCACCATTTTCGAGCTTGCCTTACCTCCCACAACTGATCCACTTGCTAAATTTTCTAGCTTGCTTCTTTTCCCTTTTCTAGAGGGTTATCCTTAATCAACCTTATAGCCTGCACAATACAACATAAGGAATGAGTGCAAATCGCCCAGTAAAGACAACACGAGGAGTATCGTGTATAAAGGATTCAAAAGATTTGGCGGAATAATAATCATCTCAACAATAACAATGAATTAAGAGTAGTCAATAATTTTAGCATCAGCATAACTTGTCAAACGATAACTTTTCTTTCGTTAGACTGAGCGGCTTTAGGGCCCAACAGAACAACATTATTGCTACCTCCTCATGGACAAGACTGACTGACCGACAGATTGACTGACTGACTATGCAAGTGAGCACTGAAACAGGAAATTGGAAGATAAACATCAACGAAATACAAGTCATTAAAATCATTAACATCAAAAGAAAATCAAATGCAATACAACTCAGACACTACAGACTAAACTCGACCAGACATGACAGACTCGACTCGCGCGCCCTACATCCTCTTTGCCAGTGATCATGTTTCATAAGCCATCCTCCTCATATTGATGTCCCATCTTATGGGATGTTCATCTCAGTCTCAATTAAATAGAAGAGACACTGTAAACAGATAGGGAAAATTATTTAGAGTCCTTTCCCTAACCACCTTACAACCAAGCAACATGACTTCATCAACGGGGCGGACTAAGGGAAAATTTATTCCACCTTATGTCCTCAACAACACAACTCAACAAGGAATACCAGATCAGAAGATCAACCGGTGTTCAGATCTAACAACAAGAGTTCAACGTAACATCATCAGCAGGGCGGACTTGGGATAAGATTACCGTAAGCCCTCAACAATGTTCTTACATAAGAGGAATGTCGACTACCAATAAGTGCCGACATTTCACAACAACACGCAACGACCTCAACAGCTTCATCATCAACGACAAGGCGGACTCAGGAGAAGCTTGCCCTAAGTCCTCAATGGTGTTCTCGAAGAGAAGAGATATCGACTATCAATAACTTTCGACATCTAACAACAACCACATGATAACCCCTACGCAATATCATCATCCACTTCAGGTATGCTAAATGAATCGAATCATAGCATACTAGGACATCCATCATCCTCACTAAATTGCATCAATAAGGCGGACTAAGGAAATGTTTTCTACCCTAAGTCCTCAACAGCACAATTCAAATATACGTATACCGGTCACAATGACTACCGAGGTCCAATCTAACGACAAGAATTCAACAACATGTCATCAATATAGCATACTAATCGAACAATGAATTAGCATATCAGAACCGCATTGGCCTTACCTGATTGGCTTATAGTCAAAGCAACTTGCAATCTCTGATCGCAACGAGCTACATCACCTAGTCAAATCATACTCTGCTCGTTAGACATCATTCAACATATTCTACCCCTTCCCATTTAATCATTTATAGCGTCTTACGACAGTTTGTTAATAGGATCCTTAACCTACCTTACCAACGCATTAGCAATAACCACTATCTCATTATTTCAACGTGCTAACACCATTCCTCATTTCCCACCACCCCGAATGCTGGATTACGTGCGCTCGCTAAATTTTGGCGTCAACCTGACAAATTACCAAAATATTCTCTTATGGCCGCTACACCACCAACCCCCAATACAGCTTTAAAACTACTTTTTAGATGAATTACATCATTTACAGCCCAAATAGTCCCTCAGAAAACTTTGAAGGGAAAAATTACCGAAATACCCCTAACTTACGTAGAATTACCAAAATACCCCATAGCGATCATCGCCCTAACAAGCACCTCAGAACTACTTTAAAACAACTTTTAAAATGTCCTATACTCCTTCCCGAACTATAAAGTCATTCAAAAAATTTATAGGAAAAATTACAAAAATACCCCCTCTACTGAGCGACAAATTACCGAAATGCCCCCCGAGGGTTCAATATCACCCCCAACACCCCAAATCAGCTTCAAAACAATCTTTCAGGTGTGTTACAACCCTTTTTGGACTAAAAAGTCCTTTGAAAGCTCTATCAAAAAATTACCAAAATGCCCCCCAAGTGTTCCCGGCATCAGAAAAATCTCAAAAGTAATTTAAAATTCTATTTTAAGGCTCCTGAAGTCATTCTTGAGATAGAAAGCATTTTAGAAAATTTTTGCTCAAAATTTCCCTCACCGTTATCCAAACTGAGCGCTTAAAAGCCCGTTCGACCAAAAATATCTAACGACTCTGTAATGACCCGAAATCTTGAAAAATGGAACTTCCCAACATCCTAGGGTTGTCATAAAATTTTTGAGCAAAACCGCGCTCATTTGATATTTTAAATTATATGGCAAAGTTTATAATTTCCCCGCAATTGTTAACCTTTTTTCCAACCTCAGAAAAATCTGAAATGTTTCCACGATGTAGGTCTCCCAAAAATAACTGGGGTTTATTTTCAGCACTTTTGCTAAATAAATTTCTAAACATGTTCTAGAAATTTGTAAAGAAACTACTGGCATAAATACATCTTCAGCGACCCTTTTGAGTTTAAAAAAAATATTACACACAGCTGAAATCACTGTTCACCGTCGCTGTCCTTCTGCAGACCTGTTAACACATCTACAACCCCTCATTTCCATGGCAAACCCACTCTATGCAGCTTAAACACACACTAAAACAACTTCACATACCTAAAATACACACATATATAACCCTTGCATTAGAGGTGTCAAAAGGGCCAGGCTTGGGCCGGCCCAGCCCGGGCCCAGCGGGCTAGAAGAGGACCAGGGCCAAATCGGGCTTTCAGGCCTTGCAAACCGGGCCGGGCCCAATGTGAGGATATCCTGGCCTGGTCCAAGCCCAGGCCCTAGGCCCTAACTTTAGGGCCAGGCCCTAGGCCCTAACTTTAGGGCCGGGTTTGGACAAGGCCCGGGCCTGAATAAATTTTTTTTATTTATTTTTCAATTTTTTATGTTATAAAAAAATAAATTTAAGATAAATTTGTTCATAGGCCCTTCTTCCTTTTATCTGAGCCTAAGATCGGTTGCTATATATATATATATATATATATATATATATATATAAAGGATTAATTTGAAATAAGCTTATTACAAAAGAAAGTGAATTAAATTTCAAATCCAATCCTAAATTTCAAATTCAAATTCTAAAAGAATTGATTTCAAACAGACTGTATCATTCTCAACCACATCTTGTATCTGTTCGAAATGGCTATCTAGGAAATGAGTTTAATTTTTGTGTGTTTGGGCCATAATTGGGCCAGAACCGGGCCTAAAAAGGGCCAAAATTGGGCTTTTTTTAGGCTGGGCCATTTTTGGGCTGTTTTCGGGCCAGGTCTTTCTCTTGAAAACTCCGGCCTGGTCCAAGCCCAGGCCCAAAGCCCTATTTTTGCTGGGCGCTACTGTTCACAAGAGGGCCGGGCCACGGGCCGCCCGGCCTATTTGACATCTCTACCTCACATGCACAATTACACCTAACACACCCCCATAATCTTGAACCCAAACCTTGTACACACAAAGCACACTCAGGTGATTTACTTACACACACGCAGTTACTTCCAACCATTCTCAAACCCATACCCATACATAATTACACCAATTCTACACATTAACACACAACTATACATCTTATACATCATCACTCACACACCCGTAACATAAACATACACACACACACTAAAGCACCTTCTAAATATACACCCTTACACCAAAATCAAGCACTAAGGTAAAGAAGAAGGATTACCCCATGAATTCCTTCAAATCTCCCATTCTCCCTCTGATTTTGCGCCAAGCTTTCAACATGTTCTGATTTTTTTCTCACGGCCGAACATAGCACTTCCCTGTTCTGTTTTCTATTTCTGATTAGTGTTTCTTTATTTTTTGTTCCCACCCTGAATTTCCTCCTCTCTTTTCTTTTCTTCATTTATCTTTAAAGACTAACTCATAGTTTATTACCAACTAGATGAGTCACAAAACAAACAAATGGGAGTGGCACGTGTTTAAGGTCTAATTCCTCAACTCTTGATACATAAGTACCAACTTCCAGAAATTGCAATTCAGCCCCCAAAGTTTTCAAAAATTACATTTTTGCTCCGAAATCTTTTTAGGCTCCTATGCACTTCAAATACTCGAGCATTGCTCAACTTTAACTCCCGCTTATTTTTCGGAGTCCGGATGGTTATTTAACCGGCTCCCGAAGTTTGGGGTATTACACTAGACTGAGAGAGAGAGAGAGAGAGAGAGAGAGAGAGAGAGTATGTCACTATACGAAGAAATGGCATGCAAGCTTTAAAGAGAATCAGCCCTTGGACTAACAAAAAATTAACCTCCAACCCGTAAAATGAAGGCCAAAACCCCTTTTTATAGTGCTTAGGATCACATAACCGGACAAGATTGGCAATGTCAATCTGCATGGCCGGAGATAAGTCATAATAAGTGATAAAATTGAATATTTAGAAAAATCAACTAACCGTCTGATTGGTCAAAAACCGGCCGTTTCACCCCATTAATTAAAAATATTTTTTTCCTGAATTTTGAGGCACTATCTGCCTTCGTTTCGGTATTTATCTCTAAAATGCCAATTGGGATGTACTTGATTCAGGATAAGTCATTTCTTAACTACAAAATGAAATGATTTGATCTTTATACCAAGTATAAATCATGAATTTTTTCCCATGTTATCTAGACAAGCTACATCAATTAAAATAATCTAGATTGAGCTAAATGGACTAGACTGGACTGATGAACTGGACTTGGACTAGGCATGCAATGGACTGAACTCGACCAATTAAATTGGAATGGACTGAGTAAATTAATTGAAATTGGACTAAAGTAATTAAGTAAATAGCATCACTAAGCTTGTACTAGATAATGTGTTCTAATTAATAATAAAATTCATTATTTAATTAATTCAAATAGCTACAAAAATGGGGTGTCTACTCCTAATCGAATGCAATCTGATGAGACCTTAATGATATGGAGTATCAACCGGGACATCCATACATATTTTATAAGTTCAAATGGATATTGCAAAATTCAGATCTTATCTTCAAACAGTTTCTATTAAGTTCTTGGTGCTGTTAATCATTTACTGTGTAAGCAGGAAAAAAAAATCAGTTGCGTGACGAATATCGCTTCAAATTAGAAACATGAAACCTATTTCTTGATTATGGTCTTAGATCATTAGGGTTACATCTATCCCCTGCTTATTAGAACCACCTGAAAGTGATAAGATCATTTTTTATAGTCAGAGTTACCTAATCACAATTTTCTATTGAACGGATAATGGCCAAAATCAAAATCGATGAAATATAGTGCCTCCAGTCCGCAGAAAACTCTCATATTTCCCACTTTGCAATATTCACAGTCATTATTCATTACAAAAAAGTCAAGCTTATATGCTTTTTCTTTTTCAATTTTTGCCCCTTATTTTTAAGCATTGAAAACCCTAACCATACAAAAACATTGCACCAGACATCAATGATGAAGTTAGTAAAGGAAATGTAATTGTATTCACATGGTTTTCCTGAAACTATGTGCTCGGTCAAAGAAGACACCTTTTGTGGGCGTTTCTTTTTTCATCTCTTATAACGTGAGACTCCAAAAGTAAATAACCTTTACCATAGATGACTAAAGAAAGAAAGCATAGCCAGATAAACAGCTACGGATTTACAGAATCTCGAGGGGCTTAGTTTTATCACCTATTTATAAGATGGTAACAATCAACAATCTTTCATATCTACTCATTTACTTTTGTTACTCATAAAAAATGATGTGGGCTGCAGGTGACACAAAGATTCTTCACATTTGCTCCCAGAGTTTTCTTTTCTTCAAATTCAAATAGCGTGTTGCATGAGACCTCGATTGGATCAGGAAACTGAACCAAATTGAATTGATGAAATTTACTAAATTGGAAGCCGAACTTCCATCTCAAGTCTAATTATGTACCTCTGTATGGTTCTCTAATAAAATTATCTTTATTAGTTATCGTTGTTTCTCGATCTGTTTGTTGGTTTTGATTTTCGCACCACCAGTAGTTTGTTACTCGCTTGATGCACCTAAGTTTTTAGGCAACAACCCTTAAGCACCGATTCTCTAATTTCATATCTTTTCATACATGTTTTGTTTGGAAACTTGATGTTTGTAGTTACAACTAAATTGAATACAATGGCTTTTGGTTGAACATGGAGTAATTCTTCTGGTATCAACACATTTTAGGTAATAGTTAAAATATCCCCTCTTCTTTTTTGAGTATGGCTTCTACCTAGTTATATATTTCGTAATTAGTTGTAAAAATAACGGAATTCAATGCAAGCTTCTCGTATATACTTGATATTTATCTATTGCAAGAAAAGCAACATAATTCTCTCGTAAGACTATTTTAGAAATACATCAAAGGCAAAAATGAAACTAGTGGTGAATGAGTGAATGATGCTCAATTTGAGTCATTCATTATGAGTATAAATTTATTCTGTCCTAGAATTGTTAAGTTCTTGTTTTACTTGAAAATATTTTTGGTGACAAAGTTAAGGATATGTGCATGAAAGCAGCACGCATGTTCTCATTGGTGCGATGTGTATTTATAAATTTCTAACTTTATTTGCTTATGATTATTAAACTTTGAATTTAAGTATGATAACGTTTGCATATATTCTTGCAATGGGGCTAGAAATCAACATGTTATGCTGATAGAACCGATGTGCTTAGCGACCAAAAAACGAGAAATATCTAGCTTCAATTTGTGCAAAAAAAGGTTTGTCGTGCACCTAAGCAGGTCTTTGCTCCCATGTCAAAGAGACTTCTATGCTGTAGCCTTTTGCGGTGGAGCCTTCTTTGCGTTGATGCAGACTTAAAGGAACTATAGTTGGGGGAGATTCGGCGAGAACAGTGTATTTCAATGGGTTGAAAAGAGCATTAATTTTTACTGTTGCCCTAATTTTTTACCCCAGGTGATGTGCCAATTGGCAACAACATATATGTTAATATGGTCTTACCAGTATTGAGGTTTTAAATAACTAATTTAAGAAAGATAAGACCTACAAGTAATGTAGTAAATCAGAGCCCGAACACATGTAAATATAATCAACTATGAACATGACATGTTTGACCAAAGAAAAGTAAGACATGTAAGAACCAAATATGATAAATTTCAAATGTTGACGTGGCTATACGCATACGCCTAATCCTCAATGTCCATATTATGGTCGCCACAGTGACATCCTGTACCAGAAGTTTAAAATTTGTCGTTTTGGATAACTGAAGGTCACCATCAAATATTCATATGATATGAGAACTTGAAATCCATAATTTGAATCTATTGCATAACTGGCTAATCAAGCTTGCTGGCACACTATATTTGGAGTAGGCATTTAAGCCAATTATGCGAGAGGAAGGTATGAGGCAGCTCATTAGTATCACATTGGAAAGTTAGACTACGCCTTTGCTATGTAACTCCCAAACAAAGGTGTCACCAAATCTTACAAATAATCTTCAAAATATTAGTCGAGAACATCAACAGTAGCTTCGAACTTTTCCCTATGCTATAAGATTTCGATTATAACCTAGGGTTTCATAATCCAAACAACCGGATATAATTACTCAACCTCGAAATATTTAGCCAACTCCTATAAGCACTCACACATCAATGCCTCAAATCAAATGATGTACCCACTACGCTTTCGCTACGCACTCTGATGTCCAGCCAGTGCAAACCTAGGCTTTCCCTCACACGCTTCTAAAGTTTACAGAATCATAATCTATGCTCTGATACCAACTGAAACATTCTAGAATTTTCCGGAACGTTAACACTCACTCGATCAATGACACTAAGACAATGATAACCTCATAACCAAATGGGCAGTCATCATCAGAGCAGTTAAATCTTTAATCAAATCATACACTCAGTAGACTGTCATAAATGATACATCAATATAAGTTTGAAAATTTTTAAATAATAGTCATTACACGCGAAGGAGTTCTAACTATCAATACCAAAATTTAATTTCTTTTCTTTCACTCGGCTCTAATACATTCTTAGGCAATTTATAATCTGGCTATCACCTGGGGAGAGGAGGTCAAAGGAGGGTGAGCTTTTGAAAGCCCAGTAAGGTCGATCAAAGATTAAAAACAACAACGATTCTAACAAGTATTCATATAGAATCAAACTATAATTTTTAAAAGGATTTTCAAATAAAACACATCATTTCAATAAAGACGAACAATACGAATGATCTTACATTCAAGTCAAATAACATCTTTTTGAAAAAAATTTAAAAGAGACCACAATTATTTCGATACAAACATACAGACGAGTATCATCCCAATTCCTTAGATCAATAGTCAATAAAAAACACTTCAATTATAGTAAAAAGAGATAAGTAATATTGAACATGATCAGTACACTACAGCAAAATTACCCCGACAGTGCTCGATAGGCTTTACATATACATATGTACAGTGACTAGTCCATTTAGGCACTAGTTTAACCCAACCAACAGACCATCCTTATAATACCAGTAATACGCAACATCCTTATAACTCCAAGGATTACTAACTCATGTTAACATTTAGAAGAAATAATTACAACTAAAAATACTTTACCATAATCAAATCAATAAATAGATGAGAATGAAACAGGAATTCCAAACAATTACTTTAAGGCTAAAATTAGGATTTTCATGGCAATTTGAAACATTTTTATATCAATCAATAAAAATCAGAGTTCAATGAAGTTTGTAAAGCTGTTTGAATCCAGAACAATGAAATAGGGTTCAGAGAGAAAATTCTTACTTTTCAATGACAAATATAAAATCAGAGTTCAATAGAATTTGCGAAACAGTTAAGATTAAAACATTTGAATTCAGAATGATGAGTAGGGTTTAGAGAGACAATCCTTACCTCCATCTAAGCTAAGCGATACTACATAACCTTCATCAATAATCCTTTGAATTAATCTAAATTGACAATTTATTTGTTAAAAGACAATCTATACTAATATACTATAAACTTAATATCAGCTACCCATCTAAAATCACGCAACTCAAAGCAGGTCTCGCACACGACCAACCTAACTGAAAATTCCGTATACTCCTTAATGTGAAGCAATGTCTCAAATTCATTATAAATTACAATAAAACATGTTTATAGCTTAATATATTAATAAAAGTTAAAAAAAATAATATTTCTGAATTTTTGAATATTTTTTAATTAAAATAATTTCTTTAAATGTAAGAAAAACCCACAAATAGCCATAATTATTTCTAGAAGAAAATAAATTCCCATAATCTTTGTAACAACCTACTTATAAAAATTATACATCAAAATCAAAATTTAAAAGACATCAAAACTGTTTTTATTTCTGATGGTATGCCTCTAGGAATCTCTAGTACTTTCAACTTTATGATTGTATTCCAAGCTGAGCACAACATCCTTATGCACCCATTCCACATGTTAGGCGTAGCTGGTGTATTCGGCGGCTCCCTATTCAGTGCTATTGATAAAGTCCAATTTTTGAGTGGTAACTTCTTCGTTCATGGGTAAGGGATTGGCTTAAGTACTGCCATTGGTATTATAGTTTTTCTTTGTCACCTGATGTCCGCCCGAACCTTTGTTATTTTTTATTTTCGTTAGGTTTACGTTTCATGCTTGTTTGAGTAATAGCAATGAGATTCCCCAATATCATGCTAAGAATAGCTAGGATTTCCAGAAGAAGATGCCATTCGTTTGATGAGAAATAAAAATTTTTCGTTCTGCTAAATTCAATGCAATACAAAAATGATAGCAAATCAACTTTAAAAATTACCAAACTTAATCTGGGACTTATTTATAACTATAAAAATATTACTTTAATTTTTTTTCATGAGTTTTAAGGACTCTAAAAGATTCTACAAATCCTAAATTGTAGAAAATAATAAAAATGCATAATTTTTTAGAAAATTATGAAAATTTGCCACAAATTCTAATATAGCCTATCATATTGTATAGTTTTACATGCTAATGATAACCGTGCACTAGCTAATGCAACTTAATGTCAACCTGTGGTACACCTGCGCAAGCATAGGGTACCACCAGCTACACAACCCCACAGAAACCCACTTCTTCTTCTCCCCCTTGTTCTTTACACTCAAGACCCTCTTGTTCTCTACACCCATAAACTTCATTGCACTCAACAAACCCACAAAGACACATGCACACAAGCATACACTAAAACACACCCACATACACATACAAGCATACATTGCTATAACCAAACAGTCACGCACACCCATTACATACACACAAATTGACACACACACTCGCACTCATCTTCACTACGCCTTCATATTTCACTCCCTTTGCACACACGCACACACACACTACATGTACACATATACTCATACATGCACACAAACACACCCACTCACATAGTACACTCCCTTACACACACACTCACACGTATATTCACCAAACATACACAGTTACACAACACACCTTAATTCTATCCACACCCACTGACTCCCACACCCACTGCCACAGGGTAGTGGGTCTTTTTTCTTGTCCAAACACACTAATTTCAGTCCATCCACTAACATATATCTACACAACACTCCATACATTATTCACCCCAAAACTTCATCTTCACAAACCTCTAATAAGCTGTAATACAGCCACTGCCTCACAGCAGGGGCTTCTTCTTCTTATTTTGCCCCACACTCAGTCATTCCTGCACATCCCCATCGCATTACCATGGCTGCCTTTACATTCGGTTTCACACAGCCACATGGTTGTACCCATTTCCATTTCTCAAACCCCAGAATGCACTCTTACTGTATATAGGGCTGTTTGGCAGCCCCGCGCACACGCAAAACACCCACAAAGCCATTCACAAGTTTTCCCCCTCACGTATACTCACACTCTCATCAGATCTAAAACATACACACACACACACACACACACACAATTTACATGGTTGAAACGTTAGCCCCTCCTTTTGCTCATACACACACACAAACAGCACCACAACACACACTCACCCTTCACACATACTGTCCTAACGACAGCCCTCTCTCACCTAAATACTCACACATAAACACACAATACACCTGAACCCACTCATAGCTGTCTTCACCGTAGCCATCCCTCTTTACTACACGCATACACCATCACCAACACTCACTGCATAACACCATATACATACAAAAAACCACGACAAGGCTACTTCTTCTCACTACTCCCTCACGGAACCGATACACCCATTTAGTTGCATATATATAGCATGTAAATCAAAGGAATTCTTACCGAAAAAGTCTCGCCAAAAAATCTTTCTTTTGTCTCTTCTTCTTTCTCTTTCCCTCGATCTCAACTGAATCTTTCTTTCTCTCTCAAAGCATACCAGATGAAGGAGTGGGATGTGGGACGGCTGCCCTATATATATATATATATATATATATATGAAACCCTAAATGGAAAAAAGTTCCCAAAACCCCCCCTTATATTTTCCTTAGTCGCTCAAAATTTACTCGAACCTTTTATTATTGAAAAATGGTCCAAGATAAAATATTTACGATAATTTATGTGCTAGGAAAATTATTAACGGGTTGATACGCTGCCCTGCTTTCTTATTCATCCCTAAAAATACGTCGTTGTAAAAAAAATAAACCACTGCCAAAAGTTGTTAAAAATATCGATACGAACTAAAAAAATTTGCCGCTAAAAGTTTTAGATTAAATCGTTAAGAATATCAAGATAATACATTTATAACTGTTAATGTTTGTTAGAAACTGAGATGATTGCTAAGTTTTGGGTTGGTGTCTGTCTATGATTACTTTTGGTCATCTTTGGTATATGCTTATGACTGATTATGATTGTTTTCAAAAGTATTATACTATTCAGGATTGTTGGAATATTTGAGAAATTACTTTTGGTTGAACTTTTAAGTCGTTTTGTAATTCTTCCCGTTGTTGCTTGAGCTCTCAAAAGCTTGCCCATCGTTTGATTTTCTTCTCTAGGTGATCTATTGTAGAATGCTCACGAATGGGTTTAGAGTCTGTGTGAGATTTCGATAACCCATCACCACTATATAGTCAGACCCCTGCGTGGGTCGGTATGGTTAACTTATTCGGGTTTGTAACAAGTCTAAGTTGAA
Source organism: Escallonia herrerae (assembly GCA_033070095.1). Classification (NCBI taxonomy): domain Eukaryota; kingdom Viridiplantae; phylum Streptophyta; class Magnoliopsida; order Escalloniales; family Escalloniaceae; genus Escallonia; species Escallonia herrerae. The sequence goes on from JAVXUP010001218.1 coordinate 147,732, forward strand.
TAGTTTAATTTAAGCAGCTTTGTAATCTTGTAATTTTGAAGAATTTGAGTTGATGTCGAATTAAATGCTTCGAAGTATGTGTTAGTAAACTGAATTAACAAGTTTGATGTGATGTGGTAGGTTAACGTTCTGGGAGTTCGGGGCGACAGAGTTCCGGATTTCCGAGATGTTAAATGCGATACAAGTAAAGATACCAAATCAACTCTAAAACTTATCAATTTAAACTGGGACTTCTACATATCATGAAATATTAGTATAATTTTTTCAGAATCTAGTATGAATTTTAAAGATTCAAAACGAATATTTGAAATTTTGAACTTCTAAAAAATATTTAAAATACCAAATGATTTAACAAAAATATGAAATTTTTCCAGAAATTCTGATGTTGGCAAAGGTACCTCGCTACCAAAATATTAAAAATAACAAATGGTTCAGAAAAATATGAAATTTTGCCAAAAATTTTGATGTTGGCAAAGGTACCCCACTTCAAAGTTTTAGGTGAAAAAGATCATTGTGCACCATCCCGTACCCACACTTAACACAACATGATCCCGTGGTACACCTATGCAAGCACAAGGTACCGCCCCAACAGCACATACCCAATACCCACTTCTTTCTCCTTCCTCTCCTCTCAGCACACACCCCCACAATATACCCAAACACACAAGTGTGCACGCGTGCGCACTCGCGTGCAAACATACACACTACACACCCTTACATATACACAATATACACCCACACACACTCACGCACACAGCACAAACACACGCACAAAACCTTATGGTAGCCTCTCTCTCTCTCGCTCTCTCATGGTAGACACTCTCCCCTACCCTTACACAAACATGAGCATGCACTCACAACACCATGGCTGTGACACACCTCACAGCCATCATGGTTGTATCCGTCTTGAACCACCTGCTTCAATCACGAACACTCACACATGTGCACACAAGCGCACACGCATACAGACACATATGGGTGCCTTGCAGCCTCTCTTTCATCTCACAAACACATACACCTCTCTCTCTCTCTCTCTCTCTCTCTCACACACACACACACACACATATCGTTCACTACCATGGCCACCCCTTCTTTATCCCCCTCACCCCCCCTTCTTCTTCCTTTTTTTCATGCTCACACCCACTACCTAACGGCATTTTTCTAGTAAGTTAATTTACAATAACAAAACAGTTTTTGAGCCTTTCCATAATATTAAAAAGCTTTGAGTGAACTTTGGAAAATACCTATAGTTGGAAGGGTTTTTGGTAATTTTCATCTTAGGGTTTAATTTGAATGTCAATGAGGTTTTAGCCTTCACATATTTCTCCCCTTCTCCTTCTAACGTTAAACCAGAGAGAGAGAGGGGAACATGTTGGGTTTGATTTCCCCCCTTCTCCTCTACCTCTCTATTCTTGAATCAATTCACTGTTGTGTGTGGGGGAGATGATGAAGGGCAGATATTTCAGCCATGAGGTAGTGGCTTTGTGCGTGAAAAAAATGGGGGTGAAAAAGGAGTATCCATGGCAGTGAGTCAATGAGAGAGAGAGAGAGAGAGAGAGAGAGAGTGTGTGTGTGTGTGTGTGTGTGTGTGTTTATGGCAGGTGGGGTGTGGGGGGGGGCATCATGGTGCTGTAAGTGAGAGTTTGTGAGCGTGCGTGTTTGCATGCGTGCATGTGTGTGTGTGTTCGTTCGAGTATATTGTGCGTGTGTCTGTAAAGAGGAGAAGAAGTAGAAAGAAGTACGTACGTGGGTATGTGTTGCTAGGTGGTACCCTGTGCTTGCACAGTTGTACCACATGCTCGTGTTTTGTTAAGTGCTGGTGTGAGATGGTGCACAGTGATCTTTTTCATATAAAAATTTTCAATAGGGTACCTTAATCTACGTTAGAATTTCTAGCAAATTTTCATATTTTTCAGAAATTGTTTAGTATTTTTAATATTTTCTACAAGTTCAATTTTTCTATGTTTTGAGTCTTTACAATTCATATTAAACTCTGAAAAAAAATTATAGTAATATTTTCAAGGTGTGTAGAAGTCCAGTTTAAGTTTGATAAATTTCAGAGTTGATTTAGTATCTTTACTCATAACGCATTTGATTTAGCAAAATGAATAATTTAAAAATAGTTTTAGTACTTTTTAAATTTTGATTTATGATTCTATAATTTTTATACATTTTAAAGCTATTATAAAAATTATGGGACTTTGATTTCAACTAGAAATCCTTTAGGCTTTCGTTGCATTTAAAGAAATTATTTTTAATTCAAAAATATTCAAAGATTCTGAAAACTTTTATTTTTATTTATTATGATGTTTTAAGCTATAAAAGTGTTTTATGAGAATTCATTAGGAATTTTGGATTCTTACTAAGCCTCAAGGAGTGTGTTGGGTTTTCTAGCTAGGTTTGACCGTATGCGGGACTTGCTTTTGTTTGTATTATTTCGAGAGTAAGAGTAAGCAATGCCTGGGCAATTGATATTCCATGTATAGTATCGTAATGTATATTGTTTTCTGATAAATGATTTGCCCAATTTAGGTTGATTTAAGGGATTTTTGGTTGAGGTTGGTTAACTTAGCGTAGTTTTCAACCGAGGTCGACCGAGGTAAGGGATTCTGAACCCTAAGTTCATCAACTTGTAATCGTTTTTATTCTTTTGATTTGTTCATGGCCGTTATTGAACTCTGAATTATTAGTTGGCATCTGTATTTATTGTCATTCAAACCCTATTTTGAGCCTTAATTGATCATTAGAACTCATATCGATGCTCAATTGTTATTACATGTCAAGCATTGAATTACGTGTTGATTTAGTGATTATTGTTCCTCTGTATATTGACATGAGAGTTTGTTCTGAGGTGTTATAAGGATGGTCTGTTTTGGTGGGTTTTATGAGGTTGGTTTGTTTAATGCGCGGGATGACGCATGCTAGTACCTTGATGGATTAGTTATTATACATATGCACATGTAACATGTATCTGTTTGTGCACTGTCTGTGTGGCCTTGCTTATCTACTATTACGCACTCCCTATGTGGCTGTGCTCATCTAATTACCCTGTGCTCATGTGAATATCATCTGAATCTATTGCATTGTATCTTAAAGTGATTTATGTTGATATCTGATTGAAGGAATTGAGTTAAAACTCTTTCTCATCAAACTGTTTGTGCTCATTTGAAACTCTTTCAAAAATCATCATCAAATTGAATTTGTGAATTTTTTTTAATTCATCGCTTGGTCCTCGAGCGAACTTATTGAGCTCTCGTAATTCACCCTCGTTTGATTTCCTTCTGCAAGTAAGGATCACTAGTAGATTGCTTGGGATTCGATTTAGAGCCTGAGTGAAATTTTGTAATAACTCGTTATTGTTTTGGATTAGAACCCCTGCGTGGGTAAACACTGTCTAGTTCACACTGTTGAGAGCTTAAAATTGTTTTTTTGTTTGTCTATTTACTTTAAAGAAACTGAGGTATTGCACTGGTCAAAAGCTCTAACATATATATTGAAAGTTGATTATCTAAATCGAGATTTTTATGTCATTAAGTGATTAATCGAGCAAGTGAGTGTTTTAATGCTCCGAAAGTTCAGGGTGGACTCACAACCCGATTCACCCTCCATCGGAAACCCCACTTGGGTCTTCATGAATTGGATCCCTCAAATACCCTAGAGGGTCTTCTCTTAACTCACCTTGGGTGGGTGGTCATAGCAACTAGTTGGTGGCGCATAGAGGCATGCCATGGAGGTGGTCGTGGTGCAGTGAGCAGGGCTGTAATTGAACAAAGTTGTTCACGAACAGCTCGTCGTTCAATTCGTTAAAAGCTCGTTCGTGTTCGTTCACTTGACAAATGAACAGAACATGAACATCATTTTAGGGCTCATTTATTAAACAAGCCAAGCATGAACATTTTATTGTTCGTTTATTAATGTTCGTGAACATTTAGAGCTTGTATATTTTATATAAACATAAAATATTTGTATTAATAGAAATAAGATTATATTATCTAAGTTAAAGCTAAACCTAGTAATTATGTCCAAACCTATTTAATTTTCTAAGTTAAAGTTAAACCTAAGGGGAATAAAATATCATCACATAATTCCACCGCACACATCAAAACAAACTCAGAGAGTCAAAGTTTTGTGGAGAAGGTCCAGAAGCTCCGACGCCTCCGTCTCCCCGCCGTCGACGGCGAGCTCCATTGCCGACACCTCGGTCTCCCCACCGTCGATGCCTCCTTCGCCCCACCGTCGACGCCTCCTTCGCCACACCGTCGACGCTATTATCTCCCCATCGTCGAAGCTGCATCATACTATTGCCGATGACTTCATCGCCGGTCGATCTCTTGGTGTATGTTTTCCATTCTGCATCTCCTTCTTCCTTGTATGTTCTATAGATCGCTTTTGATTCATCAATGTTAATAGCTTGATTGCATCAACGATTGAGGAATCTGATGAGAAAATTTTAGGGATTTGGTTGGATCCGAACATAAAAATGGTCCGAGTTTTGGAACTCGAGTTCGGCTCGTATAGTTAAACGGGTCAAAGGAGTCGAGCCAGAGTTGTGGAGTCACGAACTCGAGCCGAGTTCGAACATTGATATTTTGGTTCTTAGCGAACTCGAGCCGAGCTCGAACACATCGAAACTTAGAAGAACCGAGTTCGAACACACTTATGTTCAGCTCGAATTCGATTCGTATACAGCCCTAGCAGTGAGTAGGGATGAAGAATATGAATGTGGAGAACCAACCTCAATGCCGTGAGTAGGCGGTGAACTTGGTTTGCCTCACATTGATCATTGACATGAAGTTTATAGTACTAGGAAAGGCAATCGTATTTCACGCAGAATTGCCTACACAGCTTGATTTGTAATTTGAACCGCTAACTCTAAAATACATCAATAGCTCAACATGGGTAATGTTGCTCCGAATCATAAACATCATCCGTATTAATTAATTATAGGCTTAGACCACAAGGCTTACATCTATCCCCAGCGTATCAAAGCCACCAGCAAAAGATAAGATCACTTCCTACAGTCTGAGTTACCCAATGACAATTTTCTACTATATCTTATTTAAAGGATGATACCCGAAACAGTGAATTGTCGAAATATATTGTCTATATCCACAGAAAACAATCCTATTTCCCATATTAAAATAGTTGCAAACTGTTCTCCATTTTCAAAAAGATCAAGCATATATACCTTTTTTTATTTAGTTTTTACACCTTATTTTTTAGCGATGATACCAACAACTATACAACGATACCAACAACTATACAAAAGTATTGCACCGCACACCATTAATAAAGGTCTATATGGAAATGAAAGTGATTAATGGAAATATTACTTTAATCACATGGGTCTCTTGAAAACTATGTGCCCAGTCAAAGAGGACCTTTTTATGGGCCAATGGAGGTTTATTTTTTCTCTGATTATAAAGTGAGACCCAAAAGAGTAAATAATCTTTCGATGCTTGATGCATGAACAATGCTGTCAGCACCAAGCCGTTACAATGTTACAATAAAATAAAGAGTTACAGATTTGCATAATCTCGAGGGGGTTGGTTTTATCGCCTATTAATAAGATAAGATAGTACCAATCAAGAACATTTCACATCTACTTGTTACCTTGTTCTGCTTCGATTTATTTTCAACCACAACTCTATAGCCAGATCAACCTTTTGTACTCAGCAAAAATGATGCGGGCTTTAGGTCACACAAAGATTGTTGACGACTACTTCCGGAGGTCTCATTTGTTCTAATTCGAATAGAGTGTTGCATGAGACCTCGATTGGATCAACGAGATTGAACCAAATTGGATTGATGATGTTTACCATATTGGAAGCCCAGCTACCATCTCAAATCCAGTTATGTACCTCCATGTGATTTTCTAATAAAATTATCTTTTCAAGTTTTCATTGTTACTCGATGTCTTTGTTGATTTAGATTTTTACAACTCCACTATTTTGTTACTCGTTTGATGCATGTGTGTTTTTAGACAACAATCTTCAAACATCAATTCTCTATTTTATTACCTTTTTTCATACATGTTCTATGGGAAAATATGATGTTTATAGTTGCAACAAGATTGAATATGATGGCCTTTGGTCACACCGGGAGTAATTTTTCTAGAGTTAATGCATTTTAGGTAATAACTAAAATATTCCCCTTTTTGTGATAATATGGCTTTGACCCACTTAAAAGTGTCCTAGTGTCGGTTCGCTATACAAAATATATAGTGAAATTCGCTACAAGCTTCTCGCATCTACTTCATATCTACTGCTAGAAAATCGACATAATGCTAGAATCGGACTACTTTAGGAAGTACATCAAAGGTGAGAATGAAATTATTGGTGAATGAGCAAATGTGATTCTCGGTTTATATCATTTATTATGAATATAAATTCATTCATCATAGCTTTATAAATTTCTTGTTTGAGGTGAAAATACTTTTTGTTGGATCCCGTACTCATTGTTTATGAACTTTAATGGTTTATGTTCTGCTAGTTAACAACGCTTCCAAAGCGAGTACAGGGCTAGAATGGGTTACGCATATCAGTACCAAAAATTTCAGCGATCATTTTGTGTACGTTATCACTAGAGAGAGAATTAATGATACCCACACGAAAGAAGTTCTGATCGGCACGCTTGTTCTCAGTGTTGTGGTGCGTATTTATCACTTCCCCACTTTCTTTGCTTATTATTACAATTAAACTGTGAATTGAAGCCTCACACAATGTGTGCATATATTTTTGCGAGTTATTAGGGCTAGAAATCAGCATGCTATGTTGATTATAGGCTTGGATCATGAGGCTTACATCTATCCCCTACTCATTAGAACTGCACACAAAAGATAAGATCACATTTTTTACGGCCAGAGTTACCTAATGACAATTTTCTACAATATCTTCTTTAAAGGATGATGGCCTAAAGATATCGGGATCATGGAAATATGCTGCCTTTGTCCACATAAAACCATCCTATTTCCCATATTGAAATATTTGCAACTCGTTGTCCATTTTTAAAAAAGATCGAGCATATTCATTTTTTTTTTCAAATTGACCCCTTATTTTTAAGCACCGGTACCACCAACGAGACAAAATATTAGAATGTAAAAGGTGTACATTGGTTTGATGCCGATGGTAACCCATCTCTCTATTATGGTCTGACCTGTCACTCGATGAATTAAAAAAAAAATTTACTTCTAAGTCGATGCATTGAGTCCAACGTAAAAGGTTAAAAGTTTAACAATTAACAAGATAATATATATCCTTCATGTTAGGAAGGATCAGTGAACTCACACGTGTAATACTACCATTAATTGTGTGATCGTTTGCATTTTATTCCGTTCATTTTGCTCGTGTTAACGATGTACAACTCAAAACCTAAATAAAATAAGATTGCTCCATCTTGAGCAGCATTTGTACATCAATTTTCATTGTATTATACTTTCAATAGAAATTATTATAACCAGAATAATGCACTTAACGGATTACATGAGAATCATAATACTAATCGGTGTGGAAGTACTGAGATGAGTTTATCGTGTCTGATTTTTAATATTATAACCAGAATAATGCTACATGTATCGATATTATTGTACAGTTTAATCAACACAATAGTTCTCGTATCTAAAGTGAATTCTAATGTATCACAATCCTCCTATGTCAGCTCATTTCATAAAGTCTTTTTCATATTAAATTTAAGAGGATGCTATTATAGGATTAGCGCTTGACATTGATACTCTTTATTAGTCGCTGCAATGATAGGTTAATAATTTCATATCCACGAAAATTGGAAAATATCTATGTACTTGCTCATACACCATCACTTAATGGTATTATCATTTGAATTAGGAATTTCTTGGTTAAAGGTAATTTATTATTGGACGTTGACCAAACAGCAACCATGTTGCCGGTCACTTTTAGTCTCATTACTCTAATTTTTGTCACCTAAATTGCTTTAGTGGCATTCTCTTTTACAAGATTTGTTACCCTATAGCAGCAAGTGATGAACTATTTACTCCCTTACTGGTATGGTGGTAAATGTAATTTTTTATAAGTTAATAAATATGACTCTTGCTATTAAAATCAACTTTATTCATACTCTTCTCTGTTCAGCTACGGTAAAAGCAATTTAGATAAGTTTCTTTTAATGTTCATGTCTGACTGCAAACACGTAGAACCATTTATTGATGTAGACTTCAATTAAAGATAATCTAAATAGGTAATGGTAATACATAGAATCATAAACTTACCCCAATGAAAGGCAGAACGTGATTTTTCTTGTAAATAGGTAATGGTAGTATATATAATTTTACGCATTATGGGATACTTATGTAAAGGAAACTATAGCCATTGCATAAAAGCTTATTTTTAAGATTCAGATTTAGAAAAGTGGAACTGTGGAAGAGGTGGAGTTACTTTTAATCAAAAGTTTTTTTTTTTATGAGAAGTAGGAATATATACCAAGATGAGGAAGAAGATACAGAATGTAACGTAGATGACAACCCCACCCACCTGGTTAGGAAACAAAACATAGTAAGCAGATAACAATTACAGCCAGTAGAGGAATAGACACAAAATAGAGCAGCTGGAAAGTAGAACACCACATGAGTGAGGCCGACATTGGATCTGATCAGGAAGATGGGCTACAGACTATATATGGTAAGCCAGCCCTGTGGAGCACGTGAAACTGATCGGCAAGCAAAAGACGCCAAAGCTGGACGACGGGGACATAACACTTGTTGTACGCAGGGCAATATGCAACAAGTGTATTTTCCGGCAGCCTAACACCAACTGGGAGAACAATTGTGCATCTGCAACTGATCGGACCTCACTACTCTGGATCTGATAGCCACAATGCAAGGAAGAGAATAAGAATATGAGATGAGAAAATTGTGCCTTAGAGAGCCATTGAATAGCATAGATAATAGCAGTCACGGAAGCATGAAACAAATCCGTTGCCATACAAACCATAGTGCTAGCACCCATAGGTTCCCACTCAGGATTATGAACCAGCAGACCAATGCCAAACTGATCCGCAGCATCAAAAGGTTGTGTTGATACTTTATCAACAACTAGTGGCAATGAGTAACTTTTTTAATACATTGGGGGCATAATAGTTCAAAGAATAATTTTCAAACCACAACTACTTACCAAAAAGTATATAAAACAGAAAATTTGAGACTATGGCAAGACGATCAAAGGATGAAGACGAAAGTGAAGTTGCTCGGTAATTTGACATGTAGGTCACAGAATTATTTACACTTTCGTAGCTAGACATAAGAAACCCCCAACCCCAGGAAAAAAGAAAAACAATATTAGGTCTTGAAGCCAAATATTGAAAAGCTAAAGTAAAATATTATGCATGTCTATTTAATTTAAATTATCTTTTTTGTTGAACCGCATTATCAGAGTTTCATTTCCAACGTAAAATGCAGGACCAATTATCCATCAAAACTGAGAGTAAAATTATTTATCTTGAGAGAAGACCGCTGTAATACATGGCCATCCATTTGACAAAAAGATAATTGCTCAACTTATTTCATATGATGTTATCGTCAACAAGGTTTTTCCATGCCTAATGTATACAAAACATCAAGTTGTAAAACCAGGTCCTTTTCATCAAAGTAGTAAGTGAGCTCTGGAACCACAGCCTTTAATTCGTTACATCTTGTTCCATAAGTTGCTACTAAATCTGCTTCCTACCATCCAGCATGGCAAATCAGCCAAACTTTGATAGAAATATCAACCTACCTTACTTCATTGACTTAGGAACGATTATGCTACCATTGAATGAACATCTTGTGAGAGCTAAACGAATCGATAAGAATCTAGTTCTTATTTGGAAATTTCTAGATTATCAATCTTTCACTCAACGGAAAATCCAGAAAAGGGTCACTGCATGCTGGAGAATGAGTGGCCCGGTTATTGTCAGAAAACTACCTACAGTTTATCTTGTCTTCTTCACTTCAATGGAGGATGCTCTTCTTGTTCTAAACTACGGGCCGTGGAACTTTTATGGTGCCCTCATCCTCTTTCAATCATGGTATCCTCATATCATCTATGCAAATGTGTAATTTCGCATAGCGGATCTGTGGATGCAAGTATCTAATGTCCCTAGTGACTGTTATCACTACCATCTTGCAGAAATGATCGGTAAGGCAGCCGGTGATCTCATAGAAATTGACCTGTCAGAGTGAAGGATTCTGAATATAGACTATTTTCGTATCAAAGTTTGCTTTGTTCTTGATCTTCCCCTACTACCTGCGGTCTCTATCGAACTTCTGGATGGTATGGGTTCATGTACCCTTTGGTGCGCATACAAGAAAGTCTTCAAAATATGCTATCCCTGTGGCCGAATTGGACATGAAAACATCCATTGCAACACCTCCCTGATCGAAGTTTTGGACTCCCTGAATAGGCACACGACCTCTCTTCCTGGGCAACCACAGTATGAAACTTTTTTCATCAATGGCCGACCAATGTTTACTTTCTTCGTGCGTCCCCCAACTCGGACTGGAATCCCACATCGCGCATCTCAATCTCGACAGACCCTTCTGGAACACACTTAACAGATGTCTACGAAACTTACTCGCCAGCGTCGTCAACAACATTAAGAGCAGAGGATCAATATGAATCAGCGGATTCATCTTTAAACAATAGTGACTCAGAACCAGAGATCTACCAATGGATATGGATGCGGATAACCCAAATAACTCATTTGCAGCTGCTTGGGCATACATGGAACAGCCTCCGGAATTCCCAATACATGGCAATGATTTTGGGGACGATTTTGAGGTAAACAATATTGAAGATCTTTTTTATAATGAGAACAATGAACTCCACTTTGATCTTGAACAAAACCAAATGGATCTCCATGATATAGACATAGGATGCTTAACAGAGGAAGTATCCATTAAAATTGATGAGACTTTTGAAGACCCAGAAGCTTTTGATTGGAATGAAAATTACTCCTCTGAGGATCCACCGCCGAAAACTGACCGTGAATCTGCATCGCCGGACACATAAATAGTTCTTTTGCCTCACACACCTAACGGGACGATGAATGGGAGCGTGGAGTTAGTAGATGGTGCTGCAGATGCAATAAATTCGGAGGATTCTTCCATCATTGTACCAGGATCACTTTCTCTCCTTGACCGCCTGATGCAATCTACATGCAACATTGCCACCAAATCCCTGCAAGTGGGTATACTTGGGAAGAACACCTGTGAGGAGATTACAATAGCTACACTGACCCCTAAGACTTTGGAAGACACTGCAACTGACAGCCTCATGAATCATGCAGCTAACCCTTCACAAACTTGGACGGGTGTGGCAAATATGCCTTTTCCTTATTCTACAAAAGACCCGAGCCCAAAACAATACCCTCTTCAAAACTTTAAAAAAAATATTGAGAAAATTGCGTAAAATAGTTTTGAGGTCATTGCAAAAAGACCTCTCTAGTTGCAAAAATTGCAAAAAGACACTTAAGGTTGCAAAAGTCTTGCAACCGTCAAAAAAATCGTTAAAACTAACGGCATGTGATATTCACGCTCCTGAAGAGCGCGTTTGGTAGAAATTAACTTAACAAATGACCAAAATGCCCTTTCTATCTTCTTCTTCCCCAAATCCTAAGCCCTAAATCGCCGTAGCCCCCTCAAGCCCAAAACCTAGCCACCATTTTCCGGCGATAAAGTAAGAATATCGGGCAGTGAAGGAACACAATTTTCATGCATATGGGTTCTACCAAACTTAATCGAACCCTAATCAAACCGATTCGAACCCTAATCGCACAAATTCAGATCTAGGGTTTGATCTGAATTTGTGCAATTCGAGTAATGAATCAAATCAATATCTTGCGCTGCCGCGAACCCCATCGATCCATGCTTGCGCCGCCGCGAACCCGCCGTCGATCCAAGGTAGCTGGCCTTCGTGCATGTCCAGATCCAAGGATTTAGTGGAGAAGGAGAGAATCAGAGGAAAAGAGAAATCAGAGGAAAAGAGAAATGGAAAGGGCATGCCCTTTTCATTTATATAGAAGGGCAATTTCGACATTTTTACTATTTTGTTACGGAAATTTTACGGTGCAACACCTTTGTAATCACAGGTATTTTTTTGCAATTTTTGCAACTAAAGGGGTCTTTTTGCAATGACCCCAAACCACAAGGATATTTTACGCAATTTTCCCAAAAATATTGCACAACCTTTCTGATTATGGGCTTAACCTTTTGTTTCACAACCCAAAACCTTATGACCCAATATGTGATAATTTGACCAGGCCTGAGACCAAAGCCTTGACAGTGATTATTCCTAACCCATCTATCTTGGAAAAAACCTTTGAAGTTGGAGAACCAAGTTATGTGGGCCCACATCACTACAATGTTGAAGCTTTGAACACAGTAAATTTTATCAAGCCCACTGATGCCGTGGGAACAGGAGCTCTCTCTTCACTTCCAAGTGATTCTCCTATGGAACAAACTGAGGACCACCTTTTATCTGCATACTCTGTCCATTATGACTCAGTAAGTGACAGTCGCATTAACCAAACAAGGGGAATTGTTTTCAGAGCTCCAGACTTCTGTGAGGATGAAACTGACTCTGCAACACCAATTTCTTGCTCTCAAGACTCTGATATGACAATTCCTTCTAAGTCACCAATTGCACAGAATGAGAATGATGAAGTTGAGATGATCAAAAAACGAGGCATGGAGCCTGCAATGGAACCTGTTGGACTCGCAAAAGACAAGCGTCCGAGATCTGAATCACCAGAGCACACCCTTGACGGCCCAGGTTCCTATTCTAAACCACCTCAAGTTACATTTGCGCTAAAACTTATGTGCTTACTAGTTGTCAATTTTATATGCTGCTGTTATATTTTCAATCTATGCCAATCTACCTGTTGTAAGTATAAAAGGGAACGGAAACTAGGGGAGTACCTTCCCTCCGTTTACTTGTTGAGACCTTCTTGGAGGAAAAAAGCAAAATTGTCGGATAACTCCCGTTCTTTGCCACAGTCTAGATGTCGTAAATTTGACAGTTTTGTCTACAGCTTTGTGGAGATGCCGTCTACAAAACTAAAGACAATCACTATAACCACCCTTGTATTTTCGTGCTCTAAAGCGGGTGATAAACAAGTTTCTAACTTGCCAACTGCAATATATTTCTTTCTTTCTGACCTTTATCAACCGCATGGATTATGCCATGAAACCGCCATCTCGGACAAATCTGACTCTCCTTGGGTTTTGGGTGTTGCTCCTGAGCAACCCTTTCACCACCAATGAAACTGTTATGCTGGGACTGTAGAGGATTCGGACAACCTCTGACAGTTAGAGCAACTTTCAAACTTGTCTGGGCACTCAATCCTGAGTGCATTTTCCTTCAAGAAACCAAACGATCCTCCCTGTGTGTCTTCTAAATTACGCAAACTTGGCTTTACGTCTTTTACTAGAGTCGACTCGTCTGGACTCTTAGGATCGAAAGGTGGTCCGTGGGTGGGATGAATTGAGAGTATTTTCGGAACGGTTCTTTATGTTGGGAAACATCTCATTCTTATTAAGCTATCCTTACCAAATGCACCCTCTTGGCTAATGGGGTTCTATATGGGCTCCCTATTTTATCAAAGCGAAGAAAGACTTGGGATCTCATTTCTTCTATTCTTTCTTCATATAATAAACCTATTCTTCTGGGCGGAGATTTCAATCAAGTACTTTGTCTGGCTGATAAGATAGGTCTTCAACATCTAAGTAACCCGGGGAGTTCTTTGCTGGAAAATTTTATCAGCTCAAATCACTTGGTGGAGTGTAAATGGATGGGCCCCACTTTCACGTGGACAAATAACCGTCAAAACCAATTCTACACTAATGAAAAGTTGGATCGTGGTTTCGCTTACCCTGACTGGTTATCTTTATTCCCTCACAAACTTAGGCATTCAATCTTCTGACCATGTCCCTATTCTGATTGATACATCACCTTAATAAACTGCTCTCTTTAGACCTAAACGTTTCGAGGCCATGTGTCTCAACCACCCCAAGGGAAACAGATTGCCTGGGCTAATATGTTTTGGGATCCCCTATGTTCCAAGTTGTGACAAAAGGGAAAATCTTGATGAAAATGATGTTGCAATGGAACAAGCAAATATTTGGCAATCTTGATAGCCAAATCTCTGATGCCAAGGCCCACCTACTTCACTTTCAGTCTCTTCTACCGTCAAATAATGCTCAACTTAAAGAAAAAATGTGCGGGTCAAATTGGACTGGTTGCTTGATTAGGGGGAATTATTTTTGGGCGCAAAGGGCCAAATCGAAGTGGCTCCAATTAGGGGACAGAAATACAAAGTTCTTTCATACATCTATCATCATCCATAGAAATAGTAACAGAATCTTGTCCATCATGGATGATACTGACCTCTCTCTAACTGATCACAACCGCAGCTTTTCTTGCCTTTCCAAACATTTCCCACAATTGTTTGCCCTAACAGGATACCAACACGTTCTCTAGTTCCTTTTCTACCATAAATAGCCTAACCAAATGCCTTTCCCAGCGACAAAAAAACATTATTGGCCGACCCTTTACCAATGCAAAAATTCGTTTGGCTCTGTTCCAACTAAAGTCGCTCAAAGCACCTGGACATGATGGCATTCGTGTTCGTTTACCAACAATGCTCGGATTTTATAGGACCATCAATTAATTCAGCTGCACTCTCTTTTCTTAACTCGGGTCATATGCTCTGAGAAGCTAACAAAACTTTTATTGCCTTAATCCCAAAAAAGAAGTCCTCTAAACTACCTACAGATTTTCGGCCGATCAGTCTTTGTATCACCTTATATAAAATCATCTCTAAAGTTTTGGTTAACCATATTAAAGATGCTCTTGGAGACCTTATCTTCGAATTCCAGAATGCTTTCGTTTCGGGGGCGCCATATTAGTGACAATATTCTTATCGGGAAAGAATTGGTCAATAAAATCCATACTGCTGAGACAACCAAGTCAAGAATGGGAGCAATCAAAATGGACATGAGTAAAGTGTATGACAGAGTAAGCGGGTCTTTTCTCGAAGCAGTCTTGAAAAAGATCAATTTCCCAGCATACATCATTATGTTGATTCTCGAATGTGTTTCAACTGTTTCATATGAAATTCTTGTGAATGGATCCCCCACAAGCAGATTCCAACCAACTCGTGGATTACGACAGGGTGACATTCTTTTGCCTTATTTATTTATTCTATGTGTGGAGGTTTTGTCTTCTAGCCTCACACGGGCTCAAGCTTCTTGTGACATCCCCGATATCAAAGCTGGTTTATGAAGCCCTCTGATAGACCACTTATTTTTTGCTGACGACTCCCTGATATTTACAAAGCTTAGCCCACAAATCTGCAGTAAGATCAGTGCATTCCTAAATAGCTATTGCAAGGAATCTGGACAGTTGATAAATCATTCTAAATCATCTCTCGCGATCAGTCCGAATACAAGTTTAACGGAGAGCCATCAATTTCAATCCTCACTAGGACTTACACTAACGGAGGATTTTGGCTCTTACATGGGTAGTACGCTGGACATCATCGCACAGCAAAAAATCTTTCTTAAGGATCTGCAAAAGAAAATTAGATCATGGTGCGCCAGATGGAAAGGGCTTCTTCTCAACAAAGCGGGACGAGGTACTCTGATTAAATTTTTCCTTTCTTCTCTCTTAATCTACCACATGCAAGTATGTCTTTTGCCTCAATTCTTCTATCAGATGATCAATACCATATTGAGTAACTTTTGGTGGTCGGGGAACAAAAACCACAAAGGATTACACATGATCAACTGGCATTCTCTTTGTGCCCCTCCTGAGGATGGAGGACTTGCCTTCAAAGATGTTCATCTCATGAATCTTGCCTTGCTCGCAAAAGTTTGTTGGCGTATGTCTCATGAACCTTTTAGTCTTCTTACACGGGTCCTTTGGGAAAAATATTGTGTCCGAGTGAATTTCTTTAACTCACTGATGCGTGGCAACTTTTCTTGGAGATGAAGAAGTATTTTAGTAGGACGAAAACTCCTCCAAGAGGGGCTTCGCTGGCAAGTTGGGAATGGATCCCTCATTTCAATCTGTCATGATTTGTGGATTCCAAATCTGACGACTAAGCTTCATTCTTATGGTTCAAGGCTTATAACCAAACCTTCCTTTGTTAGTGACCTCATCAAGGATAATCAGTGGGATCAACCCCTTTTAACCACGCTTTTTCCGTCTAATACCTACAGCTCTATATCTGCCATTCATATTCCGCAGCTAGGTTTGAGGATCAACAAGTTTGAGGACACACTAGTAGTGGGGTATTCTCTATGGAGTCGGCTTACAAACTTGGTTACTGAAACAAGCAATAAAAAATGTCTGACGTGGGTAGCACCTCTCAGGCTTCTATTCCCTGTAACCCAACAATGTAGCGTACATTCTAGTCCCTGCATATACCCATTAAATTTTTATACCTTCTTTGGCAACTTTTCTGGGATCGTCTTCCTACTAACGTCAACCTCCTCAAATGCAAAATTGTGAACTCTAACCTTTGCCCCATTTGCTTCTTGTTGCCTGAAACAATAGACCACCTTTTTCTTTCTTGTCAAGGGGTTAGACCAATTTGGTTCAGCTCGCCCCTTGGTATCAGGTCCGATTCTTTCAGCTCACCCCTTAGAGAATGGCTTATAGCTTGGTTTTCTCACCAACGGGTGCGAGAAATCTTCTACATTTCATCCTTCATCACTCTCAAGTAATGGAGGTTCTGGTCCTAATAGAAGTTCTCTTTTCTCCAAAACTTTGGATCGCCCTATTACCTTACGCTCACCAATAACTGCCTCTAGCATATCCCCTATGATTGTAATTGCTTTTAAGGCCTTCCATCAATCTGGGCAACTCAGGAATGGACTAGGACTCACGTGTTTTTCTACAAAC
Organism: Escallonia herrerae; assembly: GCA_033070095.1. NCBI lineage: Eukaryota > Viridiplantae > Streptophyta > Magnoliopsida > Escalloniales > Escalloniaceae > Escallonia > Escallonia herrerae. The sequence continues at coordinate 164,645 of JAVXUP010001218.1, forward strand.
AGTGTCAGATGTGGGTCCACCGCTATTTCGTTTCTTGCCTCAGACAAATTTTCTGCTCTTGCGCAGGGCCTTCGCACCTCAACAGAATGGGCTTTAAAATATAATATGCATAAAATCAGTATTCTAACAGATTCTCGTTTCTTGGTATTTCAGATGGCCGAGACTTCTGATGTCCTAGATATGGTGGCACTGATCCTATTTGACTTTTATTATATGATTATATGATGTCAAACTTTCAATACTTTTGTGTACATAGAGCAGCGCCCGAGCAGCTGAAGGAAGCTCAGTTGCTCGCTACTTTTGCTTATCAGGAAACTTTCAATACTTTTGTATACATAGAGCAGCGCCCGAGCAGCTGAAGGAAGCTCAGTTGCTCGCTACTTTCGCACCTCAACAGAATGGGCTTTAAAATATAATATGCATAAAATCAGTATTCTAACAGATTCTCGTTTCTTGGTATTTCAGATGGCCGAGACTTCTGATGTCCTAGATATGGTGGCACTGATCCTATTTGACTTTTATTATATGATTATATGATGTCAAACTTTCAATACTTTTGTGTACATAGAGCAGCGCCCGAGCAGCTGAAGGAAGCTCAGTTGCTCGCTACTTTTGCTTATCAGGCCCGTGCAAGGGTTTATCATAACTGGGTACAAGATGGTATTTTGGTAACCCTTTAAATACTTTTGTATTTCTTAAAATCCTGTTTTTGTATGATGTAAATAGGCCTTGAGTCATGGACGTGTCATGACTTATAATATAACTCTGATGTTGTAAACTCAGATGTAATTACTTTTCTTTATTTTAATGGCACTCTCTTATTCACCAAAAAAAATATACCCGGATACTACTGGTGGGTCCCCAAACTGTATGAGATTTATATATGTTCAATGGAAACTAACCTAATCAACTCAGAAATTCCTTGCCCTTTATGGGCTTAGTGTAACTGGATTACTTTGCATTCAATTTTCCGTATCTATGTACTTCTATTATATATGACCAAAATAAAAACAATCAGCTCATTGTCTACCAGAATGATTTCTCTCCCCTTGGGTTGGGATTGCCGGACTTGACACCCCAGGCAAACCTCAATAATGAAGGTTTCATAGTGGACTCTTGTCCTAACACCTTCGTTCTTTGAAGGGGCTTGACAACCCAGGCAAACCTCATTTCTACTACTAACCAAAAAGACTTATAGTGTTTCAAAGGCACGCCTCCTTCAAAATTAATCCTCTTCTAAAAGAACCCAAGGGACCGAATAGGAGGAGGACTGAAAAGATACAGTTTTTGAGTTGCGATGACGCTATTAACATTGCAACATAAACTTCTTGTTGTATATAGAAAGTCAAATGTTGGCTCGGGTTTGACAGTAATAGTCAGTGACAAATTTGTCAACTCTTCTCCCCTTGCTTCACTAACTTGGTTTACGAGCCGAGAAGTGATGTGACCAAATGCAGTCAGGCACAACGAATCACGCCACCACAATTTGCGCCTGTGATTTCCTCTTGCTGGTTAATCTTCCTTCTCTTCTCGGATAAACGATACATGGCGACTACAAATATGACTCTGAATGCCCGCATTGACATATAATGCTTCTCTAACTACCAATAAGGAACCCGGGAACTAAGGGAAACAAAAAAACGTCTCTTATAGTTGACTGCCCACAGACATACTATCTTCTTTCTCGTATAACCGCAACTTCAAAGAGCAATTGTTGGCCTCGTCGGTGGAGTTGTCGCTGTCGCAAAACCTCGGCCATCCACCATCATACTCTTTCAGCGGCTTTGCTAGAGGGAGCTTTATACACGAAAATAGTACTCTTAGCTCTTCTACCACGTCCCTTTCTGCATCCAAGCAATATGCCACCAGTTATAAAGGGAAAACACGTACAGTACATGATACGTCTGTAACAACCTGAATTTCTATATGGAAAAAACTCAAGTGCACCAGCAAAATACCCATGCAAGTTTCAAATTTCCTTATCACGCTGGTAATAAGGTGGACAACAAACATCCTAAGTTTCTCGATAATTTGAGGCATGTGTCTTTCAATCCACAGAAATGTCATCACTTTTATCATCAAATAATTAGCTACAGGCAGCTCGAAAGGTGTACTTTCCATTGCAAATTATCGACCCCGAAATATACAGAGAGGAAGCATTTGATGTATTAGCATTTTGCAACTACACGTGTTAATCTGTGAGATATGTAACCAGCTTGGTATGGTTATGTCTTAGAACTGGTTGAACATGTTAGGGTAATAGCTCCTTATTAAGTTGTGGTCTTAGAACTATGTGGTCTTTCCACTTAACAAATCAATGCAAAAGATAATCGGGTACTTCAAATAGCTTTCGTGATTGTTATTGAAGCAATATTGATTTCATGTTGGCTCACCAAATATATGAGAGAATGCATTTGACAGTATATAAAGAACTGTACCCAACACTACAGAGATGAGAATGAACCTTAACCTATTTCAAGAAGTGACACGTATGGGTAGACTTAATCGGTTTACCTATTGTGTTAGCTCCTGTCTTTTAGCTTCAAGTTCTTTAAGATTGTTGCGAACAGTTTCAACTTTTGTTGACAAGTGCTCATTGTGGCCCTCAACATCTTTCACGAGAGTAACAAGCTGTTCCCGATATGCTGCACTTAACCGCTTTTTAGCACGCAATTCCGCAGTTAGTTCCTGAATTCTCTTATCTCTTTCATCCTGCAAAAATAGACCAAACAAACAGCTAAGTAATACAGCATTGCTTCAAAAAGAAAAAAACAGTGAACAAAGCAATAGCAAGTCACTCCATGCAAGGCATCAAATCAAGAACCTAAATAGATTTGATTTAACTGACACTAGAAATATTTATATTGAGAAACTGCCTCTAGGAAGAAGGGAGTAAGGCTGTCTAAAAAAGTCTACCCATGACATCTGGATTATAGGGTTCCATGTCCCTGCCCTTAATGCAAATCTGCAAACTACAGTAACAAGTTTTAAACTAAAGTACTGGTAGCCAATAGTATAGGACACATGCAGCACTTGCCTCAAACTACCATGATCTAGAGAAAGGTTAAGGGTTGCAGAATGCTTCTGCCGTTTTTAAGGCTAAAGTATCAGCAAATAGGTGTCCATATTGCGGTCATGAATATGGTGAAGTGTCACAAAGAGTTTACTTGTTTTTAGCGGTTAGGTCTATATTAAAGGAAGGAATAGGTGGAAGCACAAAATGCTGTCCTGTGGTTTTCTACGGTAAATATCGATAAAAAGCAGACAAAGGCCTAAAATTCACTCCCAGGGTCCGTCAAGCATCACCAAATTACTTGAATTGTATGACATCATTTAAACATATTTAAACTAGGAAAACCGGACTTCATATAGACACTTAGAGACTGTGACTAGAATGTAAAACAACTAAAATTCCCAAATAAGAATCCAATACGCTGACTTGAACCTTAATATTACCAATGGACCTTTAGTCTATTTCGCCTAAGTCCGGCAGATTAGACTTTAGATATGCCTTATCTGGAAGAACTTACGCATACCAAAAACAGCCATATGAACTAAAACATAGACTGCAAAGGTCAAGTGTGTCCAAGGAGGGATTCAAAACACTTCCAAGAGTTCCATTTTGCTGTAACTTGGGTTTCTTTTTACTTGTCCTCTGGTAAATAAGATTCGTTGGAAAGTGCCTAAAAGGAGGAGGGCACCATAAACACAAAGCCTACAAGTGCAAGAAAAGTGTTCCAAATGGAGAACATCAGTAACCATATAACTAGATATCTCTGGGGTCCGATGAATTTCCCATATGTACATGTGCAAAAGCCCCATCTGCGTCATGCAAAAAAAGCACAACAACAGAAAACAAAAAAATTCAAGCACAGGGTTTCAAGTGGAGCACATATGTCACCGTATAACTAGATAACAATGGCCATCTTCGACAACTATTCCTCCTCTCTAGAGCATCTCACTACCCACTTTCCCATGGAACCAGGTTAAACAGGCAAAGATCCTTAGTCCAGAGACCTTGTTCTCATTGGAAACCGTCTTCCATTTGACAAGATGGTTCTTCAAAGGAACTTGAAGGAAGCAACATCCTTGCTTTCTCCAGGGGAAAGGATTGCAAGGTATATTATCAGTTTCCTTAGATTAAAGGAGAAGTACCGTGGTGAACTCAGCCTAATGACATTTCAATGCTTCCCCTTCTACAAGTCATGCTGGATGAAACAAACACATTTGGTACATCAACGCCTTCCAGCTAATTCACAAATATAAAACCTGCATGAAGCACCCACATAATACCTCCTAATACTTGTTTTCTCGAAATTAATATGGACATATTACATACAATTTTTTTTAATGTACGTGACAAATAAAAGAACAGAAGAAGAGCTAAGGCTAAGCAACCATACTTCATGCATGAAATAGTAATTAAACAAGATAATGTGATGTACTGTTCATGGTAACTTCGAATACGGGCGGAGATATAAGGGTAGCTACATATCGTAGAGGGAACTTACATAAGTTGGACGTCTCTTGGTAAGTAAACCAACAAGGGGATGATTATGGTCCCTCACAAACTTCCTGACAACCCACCTTCCAGGTGTCTCTCTCTTGACTAGAATCATCGATGTACAACCTTCTCGCCGTCTATGACGCTTTTGAGTTGTAACACTATCTGACTTTTGATTATCAGAACCGCCACGGCATCCAAGTCCTCGAGAAATTATTGATCCATCACGCTCCGACCTCCGCGACGATAGAACGCGGGTTACAAATCCTATCCTTCCAGCATACTCATCATAGAATGATCTTGCGGCTTCTTCTGATTCAAATAGCATCCCCACATAAGGTTCTTGGTCTCTGCCAGCTACACTCAAACTCCCATCCCCTGCTGCAGATGTTTCTATTCTTCCGGTAGCATCACCCTCAGGTATTTGTGTATCCACTGAAAAGAGAAGATTTAAAGAAATATTATCCCATTCAGAGATTCTTATCACTACTGCATAAGAGAATATTGAACCTCAAAGCAAATAAGCCAGCTCGTAATATATGCTTCGGCGTCATGAGAATAGTGGTTTCCACTTGAAAATGTATAGTTTGAGTAGGAAAACACAGTTACAAAAACTTTATCAAAGATGAAGAATATTGGACTATTAGCACAAGAGCAGCATCAACCACTACAGGTGTGCTATCTAGATGACGCAGGAAACTCACAACTCAAAGAACATACCATATGGAAGAAAGAAATCAAAAAACCTTGTGAAAGCAAATTGATATTCATCAGGTAAGACTCACTGAAAGATGTAAGATTGCAAAGTCCAATCTGCGATATGCCGATATCAGAGATAATAGCTTGGGTAACAAAAGTTTGCTTCCATGGATCAGTAGTCATGACTAATGTTTGTTGGTACAGATTAATGTGAATAGTCATCATTTGCCTTTGTATACAAATCCCCTGACGTTAAAAACACTACTGGCTAAAATACATCTACTAAAGATTGTTGGGTCCATTCGCATAGCAACAGGCCAACAATGATATAAGAGTACCAATAATGCAAGAGAAAACGAACTTAATGACAGAGCAAGCAATGATGCACAACTGTGGTTTGCTGTTGTTACCGCTCTTGCAGCAAGTTTTAATGGGTACTCAAAAGGATTCCAAAATTTAGAGTTGTTTATGTCCTCCACATTTTCTTTCCGAAAAATCAAGCAAAATCCAAATACAAGAACTTGAATAAATCTCTCAAACCCACATTTTCTTTTACTTCCCATAATTTCCCACAATCGAAGTACCAAATTTTCACCTAAATTAACACTACGAGCAATCAGATTGAAAGGAATGTAGATCAGGGGATTGCACAATTACATGTGTTAATAAGATAAAAATAACTGAACGGAAAGGAAGTAATCCCAAAGTAGAGAGAGAACGCTTACTCTAATTGAGGATACAGATGAAGCCACAATATCGTTTCTTGAGGCAATTGCGAAGAGGTTTTAGGTTTCGGGCAATTTTAGAAACGTCGGATGTGTGCCCAGACGGTGAACAGAACACGTTAGAGTATGATTTTCACTGTAAATTTTTGAAGCAGCAACAAATATTTTTAACGTATTTGTTTGTCGCTAAAACTATTGTGCTGGTATGTTACACAACAGAGGCGTCCCAAAAAATTCGTGTGGTTACCATAGGAAGGTACGACGATGAAAGGTAGAAAATGTTTGACTTTGGGTTCGTTCACGAGCGAGTGAGATGTTGGTCAGGGTTCTATTCTATTACACAGTATGATGTATGATAATGCATTTGCACTAAAGGAATGCTATAAGATAACGTCTTTAGCTACTAGCATGAATTAGTGAGGGTGGCCCAGTGAGAGAGAATAGAATCGGTTAAAGTCAAATAGTGTCTTTAGCCGTTATAAAATTTAGGCTTTAATTTATAATTTCTACAACAAAATATGAACAATAGTGAGAGATAAAACATACCAATGTAATAGCATATTATTGAACAGTGTGCAATGTAAAAGTCTAAAAAAAAATACATACTTTAAAGTAGTAATAGATATAAAGATAGTCAGTACATGAGAGCCGCGACAAACTCGTTATTCTGAATACTTTATCATCTCCTTGCGTGCAAGTGTAGACGGCAGATAATGTTTTTAAGATAATACTCATTGACGCAACTATATCTCTTCCATGTGCACATCCTCACGAAGTCGGCATAAACTTGTTCACGATCATATTGCCAAAGTCTCAAAAATATATAATACAAAAATACGTGGTGCAAGGGTAATAGATTAGTGTATGAATACGAAAATAGATTAGAAAGCACAAAGTTTAGAAACTCAGTCATAGTTCGCTTACATTTTGAAATTTCAGCTTTTGTTTCTTGTTTTCGTGTTTTGAGTTTTATTTTGTAAACGGATTAAAACGAAATTACCATCTTGTTTATTTATATCTTTCCAAAAAGTGTTTAATGTTGCTTTTTTTCACTTATTGTTGGATTACACTTTTCATCTCTATTTTTTCACTATAATTTTCCAAAATGTCCTTGCTATTGACGTATGAAGTTTCTATAATACTCCTAAAATTCCTCAAACTTTCTAACAAATGGCCCACTAATCAGCCTCCTTTCGAAGCCAAATCCCACTCGACTTTCATTCCCAACGTAATGTGAGAGCAAACCCCACTCTTCTTCTTCAACCACTATCGCCCCAAACCCCCAATATTCACCATAAGATGGCGTAGCTAGATTTAGATTTTTCATTTGATTTCACATTATAGAATAAAATTGATTTCAGAATCTAGGTTGAATTACTTGTGGATTTCTCGAAACGAGTAATCATAGCTTTTCTACACTTTTCTGATGATGCTGCTAACAGTAACTGCCATTGGCAGTCCATTTAAATTATAGAACACAATAGAGGGAGGAAGTGGGGCTCGTGGAAGGTGCGCGTGGATGCGATCAGCGTTTGGTTTCATTGATTTGGACCCAGAATCCCACCTTGGGATAATAATCATTGTGAAAGTAGGGGCGATCATAAGCAACAGTGTTGTGTGCCTCAACATTGGCAGAGCATGGTCTTGGATGGCGGCAGAAGGTGTGGAGGGTGGTGGCAACAAGTAAACGCTGGTGGATCATAAGTCTTGGATGGCAATGAAAGGTGCGAAGAGTGGTGGCAACAATTGGATGGCAGTGGATCGTGGGGTCTTGGATGGCGGTGGGAGGTGAGAATGGTGGTGGTACTAATTGGCTAACGATGGATCGTGGGTTATGAATAGCGGTCGAAGGTGCAGAGCATGGTGCCAACTATTGGATGTCGGTGGATCATGGATCTCGAATGGTGATATTGTAGTGTGGAAAAGTTTGTGGTAGAGGTTGAAAGTGGTGTTGCAGTATGGGTGAGGCTATGGTAGTGATGGTATGAAAGGAGAGAGAAATAGAAAAGGGAAAGCAGTGTGTCAAAAGATAGCAATAAAAAGTTTGAGCAATGTTTTTATTTTGTACTTTGCTGACATAGAAAATGTAAATTGTAAACGAGCAGTCCCTTAATAGATTCAAGTATTCTTAGATGTCACACCTTATGGTCTTACATATAGTGTAGCGAACCGCCGCTTCAAAAAATTCCTTTCCAGACCTGCAAAAGGTCCCAAGAGAACTCAGAGTCGCCATTTTATTTCAAGAAAATAAAGAAAAAAATAAGGAAAAAAGACTCTAAGATGCAAAAAGGCTTCAAATCTACCGAAAATAGAAATGTTGGATTCGGGGACTAAGTTATATGGTGTGAAGGTACTTGGTCACCATCATGCCCTTTTCGGTCTCTGCTTTGTTTATTATGAATTTTTGGCCTATAACAGATAACACATAAGTATGCATAAAATAAACCCTAACTTAACACATAGTTTTGGTTTGAATGCAACAAGAGGGGTAGAATGGCATTCGTACCTAGTCGGACAAACTAGGACTTAAACTACTATAATTCGACAAAGACCCTATGGGAGGCAATCTAAACTTCGGTCTTTGACATGAACATGAATAAATAAACTTGAAAAGCTCTTTATTGTAAAACTTGTCTTGTTGACCGAAACTTGGTCGCAGGAACGGGAATGTACTAGACTTATCTTGACTAAACTAGAAAGAAAGGTAAAATTACCTCTAGGTGATGATGGCTTAGAAGACTTGTGACCACCTTGAGATGAATCTACAATGCAATGTAGATCACCAATATGAAGAGTGTTGTATGAAAATGTTGAAGTTCTACTTATAAATGATATATCACTTCTAGGAAGAAATTGTACAAAATTCAAGACAGACTAGGCTGCTTGAAATGTAGCCAAAAGGCCATTTTTATAGAGGTCAGAAACAATCACTTTTGAGTCTAAGATCTTTGATAGGGTCAGATGTGTGATTTAAATTGCATATTGGTCAAAGTCAAATGACTCTACAAGTGTCATTTAACAGTCATAATCTGATAAATACTATCAAGTACGCGGGTGCTAATAATTAGTTGTCAGACTGACTAAGGTTTCCCGCTGTAGACAAGAAGCCCGAGCCTTTTCTATTAAACTTGGCCCAATATTTTACTAAAAGGATTGAAGAGCCTATCATATTAAAGGAAGGAGCTCAACCGAAATGATCTTGTTGACAGTGTTTCAATTTATTGCAACACCACGAACAATGGGGCGTCTGCCTAACTACCGGCTTACTCGAGAGGGCTCTTTCTGACTGAACTTGACCAGCAAAGCCATAGGAATTTCATATCTTTCATTTTAGAACAAATCGCCCAAGAGCAAAATATTAAGGGGTTGAGAAAGATTGCACTCTCAATCGTTGTCCAAGGATTCGGCTAAAGAGTGTTAGTTGGTCGTTGTTCATTCAAAAATAGAAAGAATTCCACAAAACTTTGAACTAATTAATGACACCATCAACAAGTGCCTTTTGAATTTAAACAGTCACATTGTTGTTGAATTTAATTCACCAACAGTCACATTGTTTCAGTCCAAAAGTCACACCTATTCTGATTCAAAAGCTGAATTTGTCGCAAAAAGATAAGGTTGGGCTTGAGGCAAGGACTCCTAGCCATGATGCGTACGTGCGAAGTGTGCCTAAAAGCTCCAGTAGTGCCTTTATGCTATCGCTGTTGTCGGAGCCAGCCCCGCGGCAGTGGGTGCATGTGAGCATGTGCGGTCCAGTGCACCGAACAGGTGCGAGTGCATGGCCATGCATACTTGTACTTCTAGAACATTAAGGTATGTCACATGGCCACTTAAGTACCCTAAACCTTTCCATTTTCCAAGAAACCCACAATATGACATTTTTTTAACCTTATTAAATGCTTAACTTTGAGAGTTCATATCTCTCTAAGCAATCAATCAAATGGATCGATTATTTTTTAACATTAAACCTTGTAGTGCAAGCTTCAATAAGATAGGGTCCAATTATGGAAATTTTTCAACAATCTCCCCTAATTTTCCCAAATTGGATTTTATCACATTTCCCGATTTAGTAGATATACCTCTCTCTATCCTTTGGTAGGCCTTACTAAGGTAAAGTTTCTAAGGTAAAGGTATCTTTTGACTTGAACCTTTACCATATAAGAATGAAGTCAATCAGAATTCAAAGTAGCATTAGCCTTGAACTAAGAATCCTTGATAATTGATCATCATTACTACATGTAGGACTTCCTAACCAATTTTCAAATACCAGCACATTAATGGCCTTGTGCTACATCTTAAGATTTTCATAAGTGCCGCAGTGACAAGCTCAAATCTCATAGAAACGCCCCCACTTACTGCGCTTATATAGGTAAATCTCATAAAGTACACTTGTATGACCTGAACCCTCCTTTTGAGGACATAGATTTATTAAGGGAATAACTCTCAACCTCCTCTTGTTCTCTACACAAGTATGCACTACCTTGAGATGGCATGAAGATCAAAATCTTCAACTTTTAGTGCATCCTTGGTTATTAATACAACATGTTTTTCCATTGAACTAGAAGACTAGAGGTTGCTCTAGTGACTAGTTGGTTCCCACGTGCATGTTACACTACAAGAATAGGACTTTTAGTGACGGACAATTCTGTCGCTAAAAGCTATAAATCAGTCACCAAAGGCTTTTAGCGACGGACCCCTGTCGCTAAAAGTCTGTTGCCTATAACTCTGTTGCTAAAAGTTTTGTGATAGAATTTTAAAATCCGTTGCCTAAAAGCTGACTTTCAGCGATAGAAATATTAATACAATTAGCGACGGAGTGTCCGTCGTTAATTGTATTTTTCGTATTTTAATTTATTTTATTTTTTAAAAAATAATTTACTACGTAAAATATTTGGGGACGGAAAAATTCGTCGCAAAAATTTTTAATGACAGAGTTTTAGCGACGAAATATTCGTCGCTAAAAATTATTCTAAAATTGATGACTTTTAGCGACTAAATATCCGTCGCTAAATGTCTGTCGTTTAAAACTTTAGCGACAAAATTTCTGTTGCTAAAAGTTCATTTATTCAAGAATAAGTAAGATTTTTAGTGACGCAATAAAATCTATCGTTAAAAGTTAAATTAATTTTAAAAATATTGATTTATTTGTTTAATACCCAAACATGTAATTACAAATTCTCAACAATCATTCTCAATCCAACTAATATTTCTCAATGCACATTAGGGTTAAATAATTGATGATCCATTAGCAATTATTTAACCCTAAAACAGGCGTAGTACATATATATAAAGAATGATTTCTATACCAATCGAAAAATAAAATGTATGCAAAGTTCAAGAGGGCACAGGAGCGGGGTACAATAGAGTAGGGAAGGGGAAGGGAGTACAATCGGAGATGCACGAGAGTCACAAATAGCGAGGAAGGGAAGGGCTGATCAGGGGTCAGCGAGTCCCTGATCTGGATCCTGCTGATCGTCCTAGTCCACGGGGGCACTGTCATCCCGATCCAGCTTGGCATGTCCAGTAGCAGTGCCCTACATGTAAAGGCACGAACGCATTAATCTCTATAACAATGATATATAGTGTTTACTAAATGTTTATAAGGGTTGTACCTAATTATGCATCGTGATCATCCTATACACCTCCGCAGCAATGCGACAGATTTCGTCCTCATGTAACGACGGTCTCTCCACGATTGGTGTCTATTTCTGTGGAGAGGTAGCAGGGGATGGGGACGCTCCTATCATGGCACGTTCAATCGTACTTTTAGAGACAGGCTTTTAGAAATCGGCTTTTCTGGCGCTGAAAATGTCTTTTAGCGACGAAATTCCGTCACTAAAAGTCCGTCACAAAGAATCCTTTTTCTTGTAGTGTTACCTCTCTTATTTCATGAGCTTTAACCTATCTCCTTTGGAAGTTTGCCACTTATATCCGGCCTTTCGTAAATGGATCCTCCAAATTATCTTTGGACTTCACATAGCTAATAGTAACAACTTCTTTGCTTAGTTGTTCTCTATGTCTTATATGTTTAGACTTCTCATTATAAACCTTACTATATGCCCACGATAACGCTACTCGTTATCACAGAATATAGAAATAGCAGGCATTGGCTTAGGCCATAGAGGAATCTCTATTAACAGGTCTCTAAACCATTCTACCTCTTTGATTGTCATTGCCAAAGCAATAAACTCGGAGTCCATGGAAGAATATGAAATCAAAGTTTGCTTCTTGGAACCCCAAGAAATAGCACCTCTATCTATGGTAAATATCCAACCATTTATGGACTTTGTTTCATCTGACTCCATTATCCAGTTTGCAATCTATGTACCCTTCCAATATGGCAGGAAATTCTGTAAGTTAATGCATAATCCATTGTGTCCTTAAGATACTTAAGTACCCTAAACACCACATTCTAGTGGACTTGACCGAGGTTATGAGCAAACCTACTAAAAACACCAACAGCAAAGGCTATATCTGGTCGGGTACATGCATGAAATACATCAAGCTGCCAATAGCACTAGAATACTCTAGTTGAGAAACACATTTCCATTCATTTCTGTTTAATTTGATAGATGGGTCATATGGGATAGTAACCGGGGCACATTTTTCTTGAATAAAATCCTTTAATATTTTCTCAACATAATGAGATTGTGACAAAGAAATACATTCTGAGGATATTATATTTTCATTCCCAAAATAACACTGGCTTCCCCCATATCATTTATATCAAACAATGAAGATAAAAATGATTTGGTTTCTAGCATAATATCCAAATCAGTACCAGAAATTAATATATCATCAACATACAAACATATTATCACACCAGGTCCATTATAAAACTTAGAATAAATGCACTTATCACATTCATTTATTTTAAATTCATGAAAAATAACGACTTGGTCAAATCGTTCATGCCACTATTTAGGAGCTTGTTTTAGGCCACACAAAGTTTTGATAAACTTAGAAACCTTTGTTTCTTCACCTTTTAATATAAAACCTTCCGATTGTTTAATGTGCACCTCCTCATCTAAAACATTATTTATAAAAAGCAGTCTTGACATCCATTCAGTGTATAACTAGTTTGTTAATAAATGATAAAGCAAATTATAATCTTATAGTGCTAATTCTAGCTACCAGTACTTTTGTTTAAAACCCTTGGCTACAAGTCTTGCTTTATATTTATCTACGGATCCATCTGGCTTAGCTTTCTCTTAAAGATCCATTTGTAGCCTATTGGTTTAAACTCTGGTGACAAATCAGTCGCTACTAAAGTTTGATTTGACATTACCGGCTCCGTTTCATCATCGCTATCTTCTTGCCGTAGGGCAGAATCTCGAGAAGTTATAGCTTCTTCATATGTTAGATGATCATGTTCTACGTTATACATATAAGAGTTATCACCTTCATTTCTACCTCTCTCAACCATAAATTAGTAGAAAATTTGACCATATGATTTTTCTATCCTTGATTTCCTACTTCTCCTTAGTTCACCACCTTCCCCCATTTCTGGAGTAGGGCAAACTTGATCCTCGTTGATTATGTCTTCACTTTTTCTTTTTCTAGAAAAAGAATTTTGCATCTCGAGATTTCAAAATAATATCCTGGCTAACTGATTCTATTGATTATGTGGCTAGGAATCTATAAGCTTTGCTATGTTGAGCATAGCCTATGGAGATACATTCAATTGCCTTTTCCCCCAATTTGGGTCTTTCTGGATCAGCTAGCCTAACTAATGCCCTATACCCTGACACCTTAAGATGTCCAAGAGAAGGTTTTCTCTTCTTCCATAACTCATAGGGTGTCACACTAGTGACTTTGTGGAGGTATACGATTAAGTTTTTATGTAAAAATCATGAGTGCTTTCCCCCACAAATTCTTAGGCAAATCAGAAGTAACTAATAATGTATTAACCATTTATTGCAAGATCTTATTTTTTCTCTCGGGCTATTCCATTCTGTTGTGGATTCTAAGGAATAGTAACTTGGTGTATGATACCCTCAAATTTCAAATAGATCATCAAAATAAAGGTATTCATCTCTCCTAAGGAACAGTAACTTGAAATGTTGTTGATTCTCGACTTTTGATTTTTAAATCTTAAACTTATCCAAAGCTTCATCTTTAATCCTAAGAAGGTATGTGAAAGTATAACTGAACAATCATATGTAAATGTAATGAAATAACCTTTACCATCACTTGTTAGACGACCTTCCATCTCACATAAGTCCGAGTGTACCAATCTTAACAATTGTATTTTCCTTTCAACCCCTTTGAAGGGTTTCTTGGCAGTTTTTGACTTTATGCAAACAGCACATTTTTTTCTAAACTAGGTGAAGTATGCTAAGGTATTAATTAAACCTAAATTACCCATACTTCTCATGCATTTAAAATTAACATGTCTTATTCTAGAATGCCATAAATTAAAAGAAACAACAGGATAAACAAATTTAGAATCTTTATTACTTATAGTAAGTTTGTAAAAGCCATTGGTTACATATCCCTTGCCAACATAGTTCCTTCCCTTCGTAAGAGTAAAACGAATCTTAAAACCAAATTGATTAAGCAGGAAGAGACACAAGATTCTTCCTAACATCGGGAATGAAGAGCACATAATTTAAGGTCAACTTCTTGCCGGAGGAGAGATACGGCACCACAGTTCCATTGCCATGACCTTAGCCATTAATGAGTTTCCCATGCATAGATGATGACCTTCAGCAACAGCTCGAGGTCTTTAAACAGATTTATGTTCTTAGTAATGTGCTTGGTTGCACCAGAGTCCACCCACCACTTCTCATCTTCCCCCACCATGTTGGATTCAAAAACCACAATAACAAAGTCCTCATTGTCAACCACATTGGCTTGGTCTCTTTTCTACCTCTTAGCCACTCAGTAATCCTTCTTGAAGTGCCCACTTTTTTCTCACTTTCAACAAGCATTTTTAGGCTTGTCTTGCCCTTTAGTTGAAGTAGAACCTTGACCATCAAGCTTATACTTAGAGCCACAAGAAAAGCCATGATCAACTACAAGAGAGTTGGAGGATTGTGATCTAATAACTCAAGTCTATCCAAGTTACAAGAATTCTCTTCAACTTGGATGTACTTCACTGAATCTTGCATGGTCATGGCTAGAGGTGTCAAAGGGCCGGGCTTGGGCCGGCCCAGCCCAGGCCTAGAGGGCCAGAAAACGGGCCAGGCCTTATATATATATTCTTATTTTGTGTTGCAAAAATATTAACACATGAAATAAATTTTTTGATAGACCCTCATCTTTTTATGCGGGCTTGGGACCAGTTGCTTGTAATTTTGGAAAAACAAGAATGATTAGCAGTTGATTAGTTACGCATTTTCATCTAATCTATCTACTCATACTTTCTCTTATCAAACGTTTTGCATTTTCTCTTGACAATTTCACTTAATTTCATACCACTGCTTTTTGCTATCTAGACTCAACAATGGATACCTACAAGGCTACAAAACTTTTTCCAATGATATTTCTAAAAATCACTCAAACATTCCTCTAGCTTTGCATTTTACGTAGTATTAGGTATCTCATTAGTAGCATGCATCATTAGACTACTTTTACTATGAACTTTCCCATACTTTGTGGAGTTATGTTCCCCATTTCTATTGCCTAAATTGTGTTGTTTCTAGTTCCTAGAAAACAAAGATATATTTTTTCTTCATAATTCCATGAAACAAGTACAGAAGAGGATTGCAAGTAAAATTTGATAAAGAAGTAGAAACCATCATCATGAGCTGAAAAGAAATGTGGATGTCCAAAAATTAAATAAAAAGAAAAAAAAATATGAGGTAGAGAGAGAAAGTGAGGCATGAGAAAGAAGGGGAAAGAAAAAAAAAGCGACTCAAAATGGCTTAGGGCCAGATTTAGAAACAAAGGGCCGGGTCAGAATAGGGTCAAAAAGAGGGTCAGAACCGGGCCAAGGCCGGGCCTGACCCTGGCCTGGCTTTTTTGGAAATTTTCATAGCCTGGCCCTAGCCCTTGGCCCTATGGACTAGGCCGCACTATTCACCATTTAGGGTTGGGCCAGCCTGGGCCGTTTTAGGGCTTTGTGACATTCTTTCCAAGTAAAAGGCAATTTAGAAATAATTATCGGCACTTGGAAAGATTTGTCAAGAGAGTGGCTCTCAGATATAATTAGATTCATGATCATTTGCAGTTCATTTAACAGAATTTCTATCTACCATGCAGAACTCAAATAACTTACTGATAAGAAATTTTTCATTCCAGGCAACCTCCGTCTTGTACTCACTGTCAAGATCATCCCATAATTTCTTCGCAGTACTATCGCTATACTTGATCTCATACACATTGTAAAGAGTGTCGGACAGCCTTCCAAAATGTAGCCTTTGCAGTAGACATCATCATCTTCCTACTTTGCTTTTGCTTGACAGTAGCCTATTTGGTTGCTTCATTCACATTTTCTTGCACAACAGGCTTTGGAAAGGTGAGCACATATGATATCTTCAATGTTGTAAAGAAGAAGTACATCTTGCTCTTCCAACATCTGAAGAATTAACCATCGAATTTTGCTAGTTTGGAGATGTTGTTGATCACTGGCATCTTTACAGCAGTCTCCATTATTAGAAAATAATGTGTTAAGTTGTTAGAAAAATAAGACAGTATGGAGAAAACAAAAAGATGGCCCAAATCGAATGATATCCACTCTTTCTTTAAAACAGTATCTGCTCCCTTATAATCTACTTAGGGTAGCAGGAAATATGCATCCCAAGATAAAACATGTGAAACACCATTGATTATAACACACTACAATTAATAGACAGAAATTTGAGAGAGACAACAAGAGTGAAAAATGCACTGTCATCAGCCTCCTATTTAAAGAGCACTAACAGGTGCCTTGAACATATGCAATCGATTGTGACAGTTAAATGACTCTGCAGGTGTCATTTAACAGTCACAATCTAATAGACACTATTAATAGGTGCAACTTTGAACTAAAAGACACCATCATCAAGTGCCTTTTGAATTTAAACAGAATAAAATATTCTGTGTAATTCACCAACAATCTCACTGTTTCAGTCCAAAAGTCACACCTATTTTGGTTCACAGGCTAAATTTGTCGCAAAAAGTTAAGGCTGGGCTGGACGGCGAGGACTCCTAGCGACGATGCACACGTGCAAAGTGCACCTAAAAACGCCAGTAGCTTCACGCTGTCGCCTGCGTCGCAGGAGCGGTGCACCGCTGAAGCGCGCGTGTGCGAGTCTGTGGCCATGCATACTTTGTGTTTCTAAAACAATAAGGTATGTCACATGGCCACTTAAGTACCCTTAATCTTTTCATTTACTAAGTAATGTGGGAACACACATTATGATCCTTTTTAACCTTATTAAATGCCCAGCTCTGAGAGTTCATATCTCTCTAACCAATCAATCAAATTGATTGATTGTTTTTTAATATTAAACCTTCTAGTGCAAGGTTCAATAAGATAGGGTCCAGCTATGAAAAATTTCTAGCAGGTCTCAGTCTTTTGGTCAAAATTTCCTAGAAACTAAAGCAACTTGAGAGTATTGGGCGATGCTAAAAGAAAGGTTTCCAACCTTATTTTAGCTTCTGGGGAAGTGGTCATTTTAAGGGGGGGTGGGGGGGTGGAAGGCAATGTCACAAAGGAGTCCTCACTTAAGCCGAAAAATGAAGATTCCACCAAGGGATTAATGCAAAGCAGTGGGAAGAAATGAAAAGGAAATAAGACCATATAAATGCTTAACTCCTTATATGGATTGCAAATGCGGAAATCAAAGAAGAAGCAGGCGCGTGGGTTGATATTAAGCATTGATTAAAGGTCGCACGTAAATCACATGCCATTTACTTTTCAAAAGAAGATTCAGGCACTTAAAATTTGCCTCATTTATTTGTCTTTTCTTTATAGTTTTGTTTCCTTTTCTCTGATTTGTCTTCTAATTTTAGTCAGTTGTAACCTCCCGTTAAAGGAAGAGATCATCAATATTTTGGTGTGACCTTTTCCAATCAATTATGCAGAGAAATAATATTTTCTTCTCCTACTCTCCTTCTATAGCTAACTTGACTAGTTTCTCCATTGAATCTTCTTACATATCCATTTCAAAATTATAACTACCATGAGACCAATCTAGTAACAATTACGTAGGGTTAGTTACATACCCCAACACCGGGATTGTTTAGTGTTAGTGTTAGCTTAAGTGTTAGGGTTAAATGCAATTCAAGGTGGTGATAGCTGATGTGCACTTGGAGGTAGGGAGGGTGATTGATAACACGGGGAAAGGGTAGGTGGGGGGTATTTTAGGGGGCCGGGGGGGAATTTGATGTTGCCAGCATAAATGACCTGTGTGTGTGAGGGTTTTCAAAGTGCTGGTGGTAGTGGAGGTGGTTGGATGAAGACGAATTTTGGTGGTTGGCAGGTGTTGGCAAGTGTTGATGGGGCAAAGTTCGGTCTTAGTAGTGGTTAATCGGTGGCGCAATGTTGAAAATAAAAAAGAAGGTGGGCAATCTACTTAACACTTTCTATAATATGCAGTTGTAAATTACATCCAGAATTTTTTGCATAATGAAGAACTCTTGATGGACGACAGAGTTGGAATAGCGAATATTTAATAGGTTGCAATTCAGTTAGCAAAGTATTTAAGTTATTATTATGAGGAAGAAATTTGTTTTAATGCAACTCTAATTTATAGAAGGGCTTATTCAAGCTATAGCGATAAATGATGCTCGATGTCATCTAGAGATGTCCGACTCGGTCCTAAATTGGCTCGGATTGGCCCGGGGCTAGGGCCAGGCCTGTTTTTGTGAATTTTGGCCCGGCCTGGGTCAAGCCTTGCCCTGGCCCAGTTTCGGCCCTAATCTGGCCCGATCCACTGGCCTTATTTTTAGCCTTAATCTGGCCCCGCCCTTTGGCCCTAATTCTGGCCCTAAAGTGGCCCTCCCCATTTTTTTTTCAAAAATTCAGATTTCCCCCTTTCAAAAATTCAATATCTCTAATTTCTTGAGCTCAACTTCCTCTTGTTGCTTGCTAGATTTTCAAGCTCTTCTAAGAGAACCCGCACAGCATTAGCCTGCTTATACTCCCGATTCTTTACCAGGTAAGGCAACTGGGAAGAGCCATTGTTACTATAGTTGGTTAACTATAGGAGACGTTTAAAATCAACTATTGTAGGTTCCTCGATGAAGGTAACCTCCTCGAGCATATCTTGATATGCTCCTGGTTTTTTCACATTGAATTGTTTAGCTTCATTAATATCTTCAGGCCACATTGAAGAGATGACCTCGATGTCCATTTCTTCCAAGGGATGATTTCCATCGCCAAATCCATTTAAATAACTTGCTCATTAATCAAATTCAGTTCTTGTGCATAAAGTTCAAATGAACATAGAACAATAAAGTATATGTTTCCTTGCATTGAACTAAGTAGAGTGAAGTATAACCGAAAGTTCAATTTTCCAAAGCAGGACTAGTAGAACAATTGAAACATCTTTGAAAGAGTAAAAAATGACATTTAATTGGAGGAACACCATATTAGTTCAGGCCTGCATAATGATTTAATTGGGCAACGTAATACAAGTGTGGCTGCTTCAAGTAGGAAAACTCTGAGTTAGCTAATTATTTTGAGTATCATAGATTGCAATATCAGTAATCTGTATAGTGAAGGCAATAATTTCAACGCTTTTATAAGTTAATACGAAGAAGAAAAAGGTGGAATTTGAGTTTATGTCACTATTGAGCCGATGGAAGAGCAAAAGAAAAGAAAACTTATACTCATTTTACTGCAACTCTTTCACACTTCTCTTTCTTTAAAAAATTGCTGAATCAAGGTATCCAGCTTATAACATCACCAAGTTTTTTCAATGTAATTATTGGTTTATCTTCAATTTAATTCCTCCGCAAAGTAAAAAAATTAATAAGAAGAATTTTTGAAAAAAAAATAATTATTTTTTGGGCCCAGGCCCAGGCCTAGCCCTAAATATTGGGCCGAGGGTCAGGGCCTGGATTGGGCTTAGAAACCCCCTCTGGCCAGACCCAATTTCCCCACCTCCCTTGGCCCAGTCCCAACTCGTTTTCTAGGCTGGGCCTGGGCTAGGCCGGCCCAAGCCCGACACATTGACATCTCTAATGTCATCAATATCAAAACTTGTCACTAAAAATTTCTGTCAAAATGCCTCCATATTAGTAAACAATGATTAACAATTAATATAAGGGAGATTCTAGTCTATTTTAACTACCGAAGTAGACTAGTTGCAGCCAAAATATTCCCCGCCAATTAGAGGTGTCAAAGGGCCTGGCTTGGGCCGGCCCAGCCTGGCCCAGAGAGCCAGAAAACGGGCAAGGCCAAACAGGGCTTCGGGCCTGAAAAACCGGGCCGGGGCCGGGCCCAAAGTTGGGAAATCCAAGCTCAAGCCCTAGGCCCTAATCTTAGGGCTAGGCCCCCTATATATATATATATATATATATATATATATATATATATATCTTATTTTGTGTTGTAAAAATATTAACACATGGAATAAATTTTTTGATTGACCATCTTTCTTTTATGCGGGCTTGGGACCGGTTGCTTATAATTTTGGAAAAAAAAGAATGATTAGCAGCTGATTAGTTAAACATTTTTATCTAATCCATCTGCTCCTATTTTCTCTTATCAAACATTTTGCATTTTCTCTTGACAATTCCACTTAATTTCATATCACTGCTTTTTGTTATCTAAACTCAACAATGGATGCCTACAAAGCTACAAAACTTTTTTCAATAATATTTCTAAAAATTTCACTCAAACATACCTCTAACTTTGCATTTTACGTAGTATTAGGTATCTCATTAGAAGCATGGATCATTAGACCACTTTTACTATGAACTTTTCCGTACTTTCAGGGGTTATGTTCTCCATTTCTATTGTATAAATTGTGTTGTATTTAATTCCTAGACAAACAAAAATATATTTTCTCTTCATAATTTCATGAAACTAGTACATAATAGGATTGCAAGTAAAATTTGATAAAGAAGTATAACCATCATCATGAGTTGAAAAGAAATGTGCATGTCCAAAACGTTAAATAAAAAGAAAAAAAATAAGAGGTGTAGAGAGAGAGAGAGAGAGAGAGAGAGAGAGAGAGAGAGAGAGCATGAGAAAGAAGGGGAAAGAAAAAAAAAAGTGACTCAAAATGGCTTAGGGCCAAAGACCGTGCCAGAATAGGGCCAAAAAGAGAGACAGAAACCGGGCCAGGGCCTAACCCGAGCCTTTTTAGGGCAGGGCCGGGCCGGGTTTTTTTGAAAATTTTCATGACTTGACCCTAGCCCTTGACCCTATGGACCAGGGCCGGACTGTTCACCATTTAAGGCCGAACCAGCCCAGGCCGTTTTAGGGCATCGGGCGGCCGGCCTTTTGACATCTCTGGCCGCCAACAAAGGCGAGGATCCGATTGATATTTGATAAGAGACAAAAAAAACTCGTCTTAATCCAGTAGCAGGATTTCTTGTTACTTGGAAAAGAGTTGCTTGGTGCCCTCTTATCATTGATATTGCCAAACAGCCCCAACTCCGCTCTATCATCCACGGCCGGCGGGAATCTGCATTTTTGCAGTAATCACCATACATCGCCATCGCTACCGCCGCCGCCCCCGCCCCGCCGCCGCTCGTCAAAACCCTAACCAACCTTTCAAAAAATCATACTCACCCACCTCGAATTTCTGCCCCCACCCCCTCTCCCTCCCGCCAATGGTTGCGCTACACCATTGGTATGTTCATTCAGTCATCCCTCAGTTGATATTTTGTGTTCTCCATATGTTTCGAATTTTACTTATTTCATCTATCAGGCTCACTGCATACCCATATGCTTCGATAAGTCATTTTCCACTGTATCAGCACACCCGTGTCAAAAATTTCAATGCACCCATTTCACATTTTCCACTGTTAAAACCAACTGCATTAACCAGTTGGAAGTTATTTAACAATTTCTCACTGCCACTGGGTTCACACCGCTATTGCTCTGAAATTATTGCACCGGACCAATTAACTGATGTTAATCAAACAGATGTTGATGAGGTGTACGAAATAGTTATTGGTAATTGTAGTTGTGCTGAGTGTTGTATGGAGAGAGCGCTCGACCAAATTGGTGTAAGACTGACCACTTCGTTGGTTGTCGAGGTGTTACGCAGGCTACGTTTTGAAGAGAAGGTTGCGTTTAGGTTCTTTACGTGGGCGGGAAACCAAGAAAATTACAGTCATGAACTACAGGCATATAATGAGGTGATTGACATACTATCGTGTACGAAGTATAAGGTGAAACCTTAGTTGCACAAAGCGGGGACGGGGGCGGGGGCGGGTGCGGGAGCGGAGGCGGGGAAGCGTAAGCACCAAGAAGAATCTGAGGTTGGGAGCGGCTTGAATAAATAAATGCGTAAAGAGTATTATCATTTGTTTAGCATAGTTTACATATATAGCAACAACAGACAAGGAGACTTTAAGGACTTGAAGGAAGAGAGAAACAAGGAATTGAGTTGAAAAGAGCTTGATTTTCATGTATTCTATCACTTGTTCCATGCATCTCTATCCAACAAGCGGGATCGAGTTCCCATCTTAGCTTGGGATGAGATCCCATGGAGCTCTTAACTTGGGATCGCAAAAGCGAGTTTCCGATAGAGAAACGTCACCATATTAGGAGTTTCCTGCAACTAAGGGTGAAACAGTTTAGGATTGTTTGTGACATTCTGGATTATGTGAAGAGAAACAACAAGACATCTGTTCCGGTTGAGGTTTTGTTGAATATTCTGAGGAAGTACACGGAAAAGCATCTGACCCATCTTCAGAAATTTGCAAAGAAGAAGAAAATAAGGGTGAAGACGCAGCCGGAGATCAACGCATTTAATTTGCTGTTGGATGCTCTGTGCAAGTGCAGTCTTGTTGAGGATGCTGAGGGGTTGTTTAAGAGGATAAGAGGCAAGGTGAAACCCGATGCCAACACGTACAATATCTTGTTCTTTGGGTGGTGTAGGGTGAGAAACCCGACTAGAGCTATGAGTATACTAGACGATATGATGCAAACGGGTCATACACCAGATAATTTCACGTACAATACTGCCATAGATACGTTTTGCAAAGCAGGGATGGTGACAGAGGCTGCTGAGTTCTTGGAATTTATGAAAGTCAAAGGTTCAACCATGTCTTCGCCCACTGCAAAAACATATGCAATCATGATTGTAGCACTTGTCCAGAGCGATAGAATGGATGAAAGCTTTAAACTTCTTTGGGACATGATAAGCAGTGGATGCCTCCCTGATTTGTCCACATACAAGGAACTGATTGAAGGCATGTGTTTGGCTGGAAAGATCGACGCAGCGTATAAGTTCTTGGAAGAGATGGGAAAGAAGGGTTATCCTCCTGATATAGTTACTTACAACTGTTTCCTTAAGGTTCTTTGTGACAACAATTACAGTGATGAAGCCCTTAGACTTTATGGAAAACTGATTGAGGTAGGGTGCATGCCTAGTGTGCAAACTTTCAACATGCTAATCACAATGTTTTTTGAGATGAGTGATCCTGATGGGGCGTTTGAAACATGGCATGAGATGGATAAGAGAGGCTGTGCACGTGATACTGATACTTATTGTGTGATGATTGAAGGGCTTTTTGGTTGTAGTAATTCAGAGGGCGCTTCTTTACTTTTGGAAGAAGTCCTTGACCGGGGAATGAAGTTGCCATATCAGAAATTTGATTCCTTCCTCATGCAGCTTTCAAGTCTTGGTGATCTACGAGCTATTCATAGGTTATCTGAGCACATGAGAAAGTTCTACAATCCTGCTATGGCTCGGCGTTTTGCAGTGAATCAGAAAAGGAAGAGCATGAGCTTAAGAGGAAAATAAATTGATTCACGATTTGGCATCTTTCATTTGCATATCAAGTGGCTAAACTCAGATTTTTGATAAACTTTACTGCTGCAGTTTTAGTTAGCTTCTAGAAATATATTGATGACAGCGACAACGAGTGATGAGCAATGAACTTGTATCTCCACAAGTTTCCTTGTATAAACTGTTTTAGAAATATGACGTGATAGCTATTTAAGCACAAATTGTTGCCGGTTTCCATTTAGCTGCAAGAATCATGCATGCCTGTCACAAAGTGCCTCAAGCTCTTTTAGTTCCCTGCATAACGTGTAACACATTATGATCGGATGTTCTTCTGTTAGAAGTGTTGACTAAGTATTGTTCTTCTGTTGTATCTTGCCTTCTTTGGAAGCATGGGCAACATGGTACCATTGTTTGGCCGGCAGTTCTACAGCACGTTCCGGTTAGGTTGCTGGAGCATTATGCTTGGAATGGTATTTTATTTCCTGATCTACTTTTTTTCTATAATTGTTTTGGCTGACTATCTTTTCATTATTTCTTCTTCCTCCTCCAAGTCTTGGCATCTCCTTGATGTTCCTCTCCCTACTCCCCTGCAACGCTGCAACCATTCCTTTTATGCGTTTACAAAGTTTTCCTACTGGGCAATGTGTCAACACTTGTTTTTTATCTAGCCGTATCAGCACCCTGGAGTCTATGCTTTCATCTAAAAGGTTCGAGATGGAATCTGTTGTTGGCCAACTTCCCAAGTGCAAAGAGAAACGACATAAAATACGTGGGTTGAGGTTTCATTAAACGCATGTAATCTTGATTGTAGCACTTGTCTGGTGTGATACATTGGATGAAAGTTTCTAACTTCCACGGGATATGATAAACAGTGGGTGCCCTCCTGATGCATCTTGGAAGAGATGTCTTTTGGCTGATTGATTCTTGGAAGAGGAACGATATGAACTGATTGACGGCATGTCTTTTGGCTGGAAAAATCCACACAGCGTGAGCCTATTGATTCTTGGAAGAGATGGGAAACAAGGGTGATCCTCGTGATATAATTATTTACAACTGTTTCCGCAAGGTTCTTTGTGACAACAAGAACAGTGTTGAAGCTCCCAATGATAATGCGGTGTCACTTACTCCACTATCCCCTGTGCTCTCATGGGCAACCACGAGGCATCAAGTGAGCGACTTAAGGGAACTTATGGCAAGCTTAAAAGCATTGAAGACATGTTTGAGAGCGTCCATTTGAGACTTCTCGGTGGACACCAACGGATTGGGTGCCTTATTCCTGGATCAAAGGCTATATATATGCACTCGTTATGCCTTAGATCATAATAAAACATATTGGAGGGCATATATATTATGGCGGATTGGGTTAATGGTGTGCTTGCACACCATGTGCTAAGGTGAGGATCATCTTGGGACACATTCACCGGATGGACGACAGTGGGGACATGCTTGGTGGCAGCATGTCGTGCTTCATGCATGAGTCGGCAAGTACCATCGTTAGCTAATGCCAAGGTAAATAAGTTAGTGTTAATGCTGGTTGGATACACTAAGACAAGTGAGCAAGGCTTGGAGCCAAGTCAGTCAATGAGCATGTTGTCGTACATGACAAGCATAACGTTAAGCGCGCTAGCACGTGGCTCCTTTGTGTAGGCTCACTGTTGCGCACATGGGCACGTAGTTGGTGTGAATTGGCATATGTCTAGTACAAAGAGACACAATAGACAGACAGTGTGCAGAGAGTGTTGGTTGAGCACACTGAGCATCTTGAAGGGCACGTTAGTTTACCAAAATGTTGAGGTGTCAGGCGCTAAGGGTGCAGATGTGTGTGGCGTCTCATGAGACCGTATTAAGTTATTGTTATTCGTCTAAAGTCATCGTATGCTTGAGCATGGATTTCATGCAAGGCGGCTAGTGAACTGAGTGCGAAGCGTTATGGCGTCAGGCTTTGTGGATGCCCACTTGAGCGTCTTTTCTTGTATAAGGGATGGTAGTTCATGACATGGCGCAAGCAGGTTGCGAGTGTCATGAAGGCTCAAGATCTTTCTGCTGCAACATGAAAATGTGCGGATCATGACATGTGGTATCAGAACCAATCAGATCTCTGACATAGATTCATTCCTTGGATATGAATAATCAACCTTGGTCAATTGTCTTTTTTTGGGTGAGTGCTTACTATGGTATAAGTTCGGTGAAGCGATCGGATAGTGAACATTGCAGCATGAGATTACGTTTTAAGAAAAGGGCTTATTTGAGATAGTGGGTTTCCAAGTAGGAATATTGCACTTCATCGACATGTTTTTGAGTGAGTGAGTGTCCTCTTGTATACCTTCATTTGTGTAATAAAATCCTCTTAAGCCTATTGTGAGTGTGTGAGTCGAGGGAACTCGTGTGGTATACACCAAAGGCAGAGGCAACGCGTGTTGGTGATGTGCTTGTCAATGGGACCGATAAGTTTTGGGGACAAAAGTCTGACTTAGGAGACCATCGGGTTGACTTATCTAAGTGCCGCACGGATTGTGCACAAGTTCTGGGCTCACGACTCTCTCAGTCCGTGACAGGTGGTATTAAAGCCAGGTTTCGATCCTGGGACTTTTGGGCTGGTGCATCTAATGAATAAAGACATACAAAAACATCATCTTAGAGTAACCTGTGCTGGGGTGACCAAGCAGAGTGAGTTCAAGTCGTACACAATTTCAAAAAGGGTTGTTGCTATATTGTAGAGGTAGCTATTGGCTTGAGCGGGGAGGGGCAAGTCTGTTGTGTCTGCTCAGTCTTCAAACTTCTTCTTTCATGTTCGTCTAAGGCAATGAAGTTGGTTTCAGCCATAAATCGTTGTGCATGCTTCTTGAACATAGTTTGAGCTTCAGTGGAAGGAGGTTGAAAGGATTTTTGCGCATAGGGGTGCTGATTTAGGTGGACATTTGGCTCATGAAGAGCCTAGCATGAGGCATTTGAGCATGGCTCATGTAGAGCATCTGAGAGAGCGGCCCGGAGGCATAAGGTGGGCGGAGATGAGAGCCCGTTAGGGCATTTACACATGTGGTGCTTTCTTCACTTGAGCCCGCGAGGTCTTTGTTAAAAGCAGTGGTCAGCCGAATTCAGAGATAGGCATCAAGGAGTGGCAGTTTGCTGTGGGAGCAAAGCTGCAGGCTATCATGAGGTAGGGGAGCTTCTAGCAAGTCAGCGATTACCGGCCATAAGGGGAATTGACAAATCAAGCGAATGAGATTGTCATAGGATGACTGTGACTAAGATAAATAAAAGCGTTTGCCCATCAATGAAGACATTATCGAATCAAAGTGGGGAGGATGTCAAAGGGTGCTTTTGGCATAGACCAATCAACCATGACTTGAGGCAAGGCCTTAGAGGTTGGTGCTAAGAGGAGAGAGTACCCTAGGTAATTCTTGAAAGAAAACTATGTTTTGGCAGTTTCAAAACTATGGAAAACAGTTTTTGGCAAGAATATCTTTGTGCGTAAGTCGGATAAACACGGACATTAAGGGAAGATTGTAGTATGGATTGCTATGACTACACAAAACTTTATGGCATGCAATTCCGATGTGATTAGAGACATCAAATGAGCCATTGTGCCTCCTTGAGCAAGGTGACATCTACTAGTGTCACTTTGGATTTGTCTCATGGGGTAGCATGTTAGTACACAGGCACTTACTCTACTACACATGTGCTTTCATGGGAAACCATGGGACATCAAGTGAGTGGCTCAAGGAACATGAAATAATCTTAAAAGCATTGAAGCCATGCTCAAGGGCTTCCACTTCAGAAAGTCCTTTTTGGTGGACATCAATTTTACGTTTGGGTCGGAGGCTATATATATATATATATATATATATATATATATATATATATATATATATATATATATATATATATATATATAGATCGTGATCCATTGCTAGCGCTAGCACTGTTACTAGCGCTGTTTGGCCGTCCGCTACATAATGTAGCGGACGACCGTCCGCTACATTATATAGCGGACGGTGCTAGCGCTAGCAATGGATCACGGTCCATATATATATATATATATATATATATATATATATATATATATATATATATATATATATATATATATATATATACCCCAAATCATACTAAATGATCTTGTGGATGCATATTATCATAGATTAGGCTATTGGCGTGCTTGCAGAACATGTACCGAGGTGAGCATTGTCTTGGGTCGATAGGCTCACCTGACAGATGGCAGTGGAGACATGTTTGGTGGCAACATGTCGTGTTTCATGTGTGGGCCAATAAGTACCATAGTTGACATGGTGCCAAGGTTAGCTAAGTTATTCTTATGATGGCCACATGAAGACAATTGAAGCAACAGCCAAGTTGCACAAGTGGGCACATTGCCATGCACGGAAGGTGTAATGCAGAGCATGCTAGCATGTCATTGCACTGCGTGGCACACTGCTTCACTTGCGAGCACGTAGATGGTGCACATCTGTATATGTTTAGTACATAGAGACACCGGTTACGAAGGAAGTGGGTTCACGGTATAAGCGGAAGTGCCACAAGGAACGTAGTCCAAGTCAAAAGCCAAGAGTGATCAAGTGGGACAGCCTAAGCAAGAGTAGAGAGCAACGCTTCCTATAGAAAGCTTGATGAGTGGTAGTACTGCAATGGTACGGGCGTGAAGCAAGTAAGCGCCGACAACCAGCAGTCTGATGCTTTGATCCAGAATTAGGGTTTAGGGTTAAGGTCTAAGTTCAAGATCTTTCTCTCTCTAGAATCCTTTACCTCTGAGATTCGAGAGGGAAAATAGAAATATGCAAATGAGTTCTATTCTTTTTCAGATGAATTCACAAGTCCACTGTTTATAGAAGTTGGAAAACCCATGTCATCAAGCGACACCTGGTGCACCCTAAGCGCGACACCTTGTTGAGCGAGCCACAAATATAGCTTGAGGGACTGTTAGATTTCATATTTACTAAGCCTGCCCCGCATAACTTCGCTCTGTCTGTCTTGGAAGACTAACTCACAGCGCCCATGTGACCTGAGGAAGCCCTTGATCTAGCCACTGGTCCAAAGCCAAAACTAAGTCTCACAGGGGGCGTCAAGACGCAAAGAACTTGACAATAGTAGGGTAGACCCGATGTCTAACTGCCAGGAAAACTAGGCACCATGCCCTTCGGACCCGTGCTCCCATCTTGGAGTGATAGAGCCCCTAGTGCTGCATGAGTCCTAACTCTGCATTTTATCTCATCGTTCCTTACCCTAATTTTTGTTTGGGTCTGCCCTGGCTTTTGTTTTTCCACGTTTACATTCCTTGAATTGAAGGGCATTGGTGTCTTAAACAGTTTTGTCATCCTTTGGGCACTCTTTAAGCGACAAGTGTTAACTACTGCTATATAAACTACCCAAGGCGATTGGCAATAATTTGCAAGAGATCGTCCCAAAATGCGTTTATAAATAATGAGACGAGAGTTTTCGTTTGGCGAACTTCAAAATTCTACCGTATGAATCTCTTTGTATCTCTCACATTCTTTGACTCTCGCTTTATATCTCGAGCCATTGACGCTTTTATAAAGGAAGCAAAACCAACGATTACAAACTCGTATATGTTGTGTTCTCTTTCACGGCATGCAACATACTTTTTTTTTGAGTAATAATATATGCATATATCTTTGGATAAGGTTGCAAAACATCCTTTGCATGTATATCCAAGACCCTAAAGGACAAGGGTAGGCACACAAATACACGGATGACAGTCCCATCGTAGGCCATACAATAAACAATTGTCCTTTTAAAAAGAGTGTATGAAAAGAAATTAAAGAAGATAGTGTAAAAGCCAACAAACTGGCCTGCAAAGAAACTATTAAAAAAAAAACTACTTCTATTTGTTGTTGTTGTTGTTGTTTTTTGCTTGCTTGTTTTTGTTCTTTTTTCTTTTTGTGGAAATGGATCGGAATAAACAACTAGGGTGCAAATACCTAGCTCCACAACTAGGGTGCAAATACCTAGCTCCACCTATGAGCTCAATAATTAACACAAGTTGACTTGCACACGTGTGCGACTCATTCATTGAATACTTCCTCGAATAACTTTTTACATAGCATTTGATAAAAGTCAAAGAAAAGATATAACATCATAGAAATAGAAGAATTCTATTTTAAATTTACAAATAAGACATTACGCCTTTGAAATTAGTAAGTACAAACATCCTTTCACATATAAATATGCTACCCTCTATTTCTTTTCTTTTCCTTCTTCCAATTATTTTTCTGAAACTTCAGCCATACATCTGCATAGTATGGTATACACATAAAAATGTTACTAATTTATTCACGTATAAGCTTTAAATGTGACACAAACTTTTCATTATAGCTAAATATTTTCTTTTATTTCCTATCTGTTCAATGAATGATGTATATTTTATATTTAACAATGTGCACCTTCTATTCTTACGTGCTCCTTCCCTCTCGCTCCTTATGTTCATGATAAACTCATACTCCATTTTTTTTATGTATTTTCGATTACTTTTATACGATTAACCTTACATATGTTTTATTTAATTGCATACTCATCATGTGTGCCGCCTATGCCTTCTTCACCCCACTACTATTAAAACTTATTTTTCTCTCTATCATTCAAATCATTCCACCCAAATTATTCAACCATCAACATTTTACTGCATTATGGTCAGGCCTATAATCCCTTTTCTGTATTATTTTTTGTTATTTATATCAATTGAGTTTATGTAATTTTTTATTAATTACATACGCATCGCATGGGCCCACTATGCCTAGATGACAAAGTATTCATGTAATCTTACAATTACTTTCATAAAAGTGACACCAAAACTATGAAACAAAGGAGATTGTGCATCGCAGAACCAAGTAGCACAATGTTTTGGATATAGTGCTTGTACTATATGCATTAATAAATGAACATTTAAAAGCTACAATTTGCTCAGCACTCTATGCCATTCAAACGTTATATTAAAAATCTCTGCCTATCTTATAAAAAGAAATCGCTCTGGTGTCACACCTTTTGAATTTAAAAGCATCGCATATAATGAAGGGGGAGGGTGAAACGTACATGTAATGTATCATCAAGATGTTCACCGGTAGTCCACCCTAGATATGAATATTAGGTTCAGTTCCACGTGTATACATGATAACATATCAATCAATTATAACTGCTATTGATGTCTAACATTAATTCACTATACCTTTCACCATATCAGTCCACATCTAATACGCAATATTGCACAAAAGATGCCCAAACATATTGCCACCGACAATAACAGCCACCACCAAATTACTTCTCACATCCCAAGAAAACAACAACCATCATATCTCGCCAGCCGACCACCACAACCACCAGTAATCTGCCACCCACAATAACAACCACCACCACACTGCCGTCATGGGGCCTCTCACTGTTGGCAATGGGGTTTTAAACCCATTTTGGAGAAGTCATCTTTGACTCAATTTTCAAATTGGGTTCCAAACTATAATTTTGTTAGGAACAAATTTATTTATGTTCATCTATTGGAATAGATGATCATAGTATGTTCATCTATTGGAATAGATGATCATAGTATGTGCACAAGTTTAAAACATATAAGGAGTGAATGAGAAAATTGAAGTTAAAGTTAATGGTTCAACTTAAAAAGAAAAGAGTATCCCACATTTTAGAAATAAAGCTAATGTTGCCTCCTTTTATCCTTGAGTTAAGGGTTGGGCCCCTTGGGGGTACCCAAATTTTGTAAGGAGGGAGAACATATGTTGACCCAAGGTCCACCACACACGCGTGTGGAGCCCGCCCGTCCTGTCCCAGTCCGGTCCATGTCTTGGGCTTGGGCATGGGTCCATCAGGCTTTATTCTTTTGGGACAAAAATATTTTAAATAAATAATTTTTTTATATATTTATTCTCTTTTCCGAAAAGTTGCAACCTTTCCAATTAGCTGTGAAAATTTATTTATAAATTTTTTATTTATTTGTTGTCTTTATGTGGATGACATGTTCATTATCGGGAGTAATGATGAATTCATTAAAGTTACAAAGAAAATATTGACCAGCAAATTTGATATGAAAGATATGCGTGTGGCTGATGTTATACTTAGTATGAAAATTACCGAAACATCAAATGGACTAGTCTTGTCATAATCTCACTATATTGAGAAAGTGGTAGACAAATTTAAAAGTTATGATGATTGTCTAGTTAAGACACCACTAGATGTAAATTGCATCTAACAAAGACTACTGGTGAAGGAATATCTCAATTAGAGTATTCGCGCATAATTGGTAGCCTAATGTATATCATGAATTGCATAAGACCCGATATAGCATATGTTGTCAGTAAATTGAGCAGATATACTAGCAATCCGGGGAAGAATCACTGGATTGTTATTGTAAGAGTCTTAAGGTACTTAAAATATACCTTAAACTTTGGGTTGCATTATACAAGATATCTAGCTGTATTCAAAGGATACAGTGATGCCAACTAGATATCAGATTCTAATGAAACAAAGTCCACAAGTGGATATGTGCTTACATTAGGAGAAGTAGCTATTTCTTGGAAATCTTCTAAACAGACATGTATTGCCAAGTCCACTATGGAGTCTGAATTCATTACTTTAGATAAAGTAGGAGAAGAAACGGAGTGGCTTCATAATTTCTTGGAAAAAATATTTTAAATTGGCCTAAACCCGTGCCACCAATTTGCATACATTGTTATAGTTAATCTGCAATTGGAAGAGCACAAAGCAGTATGTATAACGGCAAGTCTAGACACATAGGTCGCAGAAACAATACTGTTAAACAATTATTTTCTAGTAGAATTATCTCTAATGATACGTGAAGCCAAAGGATAATATTTGATATGTTAATGAACGCTTTGACTAGAGATAAAGTAAATATGTTATCGAGAGGAATGGCTCTTAAGCCTATTAACTAAAGAGTTGTCGTAATGGAAACCCTACCTAGTTGACTAGAGATCCTAAGATCTAGGTTCAAAGGGAAAACAGAATTATGTAAATGCGACTCAGACAAAGCATTATGGGGGGGGGGGGGGGGTTAAAACCCTCATATCCATTCTTACGATGAGAAGACAATGGCACCTACAAAAGGTCAGGTTAAGCTATGCTTTTAATGACTCTTATATCTTGGAAATCCAAGTAGGGGTGCAGTAGGAACCTCTTAATAAGAAGTCACCCATGTGAGTAAGAAGTGGGCCTCTTCTATGAGAATTGTAAGGCTAAATTCTCAAAGAGTACTCATGAAAATCAAGAGTTGTTCAGGGCCAAAATGAACACAACATTGAGAACCTCAAAACAATGTTTGAGCGATATTGTGTGAAGTTCTATTGTCTCAATTTACACTAAAGGTTGAACAATTCAAGACATCGTTCACTTGTTAACCAGTAAATCCGATAGTTCTCACTAGGGAAGGTTCAAGGCCATCGACTACCTATCTCGATGCAATGTTGTTCTAATTGAACTATTTCTGGTGTTAGTGTTTCCTTGCGTTTAGTATTCAATCAATTTTCTATTCATGTGGGGGATTGTTGGTAATTGGGTTTTAAATCCATTGTGGAGAAGTCATCTTTGACTCAATTTTCAAATGGGTTTCAAATTATAATTTGGTTAGGAATAAATTTATTTATGTTCATCTATTGGAATAGATGATCATAATACATTCACAAGTTTAAAACAAATAAGGTGTGAATGAGAAAATTAAAGTTGAAGTTGGTGGTTCAACTTGAAGGGAAAATAGTATTCCACATTGAAGAAATAAAGTCAATGTTGTCTCCTTATAAGGCTTAGCCTTGAGTTAAGGGTTGGGCCCTTTGGGGGTACCTAAGTTTTGTAAGGAGGACCTAGCATGACCCAAGGTCCACCACACACCCACGCACGAGCCGCCCGCCTGTCCTGTCCTGGTCTAGTCCGCGGCCGTGGCATAGGCTTGGGCCCATCAGGCTTTATTCTTTTTGGAACAAAAATATTTTAAATAAATAAACTTTTATTTATTTATTTTCTTTTCCAAAAAGTTACAACCTTTCCAACCAGCTGTAAAGAGTTGCACCCCGAGTGAATATTCATTGTATAAAAACGAGTCAGTTACAGAAATTTAATTAACTGAATCCCAAAATTTTGTATGTCCTTTGTTTTTCCTATTTTTGTGTCTGTGTAAGAAAGCGTTATGCCATTGTTTTGGTTCGCCAGGTCTACAAATTTCGAGTGTTCCTATTTCAGACGTATTGTTGTATCCTGAGAGACTATCGTCAGGAGACTGTTAGTACCGTTGCTAGACGAATAAAGTCTTAAGACAATGAATTAAATTCACGCTACGGCCTTTCCATTTGCTGTTCTGTAATTTTGCTGTGAGTTATTACACATAGTTCTATTTCTTTTTTGTTTTGTCACTGCTATTTTTGGAACGTTATTATTTGCATGTTAATATTTTTCCGAAACTGATTTTCTGCACAAGTATATACAAAGAAATACATTTTCCCAACACTCACCACCCCACAACTACAACCACTGTTGCATCCTACCATCCATTGCGCAGCCACCTCCAATGGCCACCGATTTGCCACCCACGATAACGGATACCACGAAACTGTTGCCGTCATGCCTCTCACCTCCCCACAGCTACGACCATTACGGCATCCAAGGCACCAATCGCTGCCCATTTACCACGACAACCACCTCCAATCTGCCGAACCTGTACCTCTCACCTCCCAAAGCTGCAACCACCACAACATCCCACCACCAATTGCACATTTATGTCCTCCATTCCTACACTCAAGACCACTGCCTGCGTCAATTGCACACCCATGACCACCAACAGCCACCAACCGTCAGCAACCACAAGAGCATTGTCGATTTGTCATTAGGCACCCACCCACTACCACGCCCACCTTCCAATCTACGGCATCATTCAAGTGCCCACCCACCGCTATCCACTATCGCTTCTAAATGCAGGTAGGAGATTAGATTGAACTTTTCTTCATCAATGCATGAGCTAGGCTGGCTGGCGTCTAGCGTCTTTATGATACACATGCAGATTGGAATTGCAGAAAAGAAAACTCAAGGTCGCACCTCTATTCCACCAGAAGTTCACCCAAATACAGATGCATAAAGTACAGGAAAAATTGCAGGTAAAGTAAAATAAAGGGGAAAAAGATTAGCAGAGCATAAACATTAAATTTGAAGCTTAAGGTTGGGCAGAAATACATAATTTGACCAATTGATTCAGGCTTAACGTTGGAAATTATGGAAAGAATTCTAGGCTGGTAATGGCCGATTTCAATTTACAATGGAGATGAGGAACGGAGACAAGAGGAAGACAGGCTGATGGGTAGTCACGTGAAGTGTAAGGAGAGGGAGTCTCCAGTAACTGAAAGTTTGTGGCGAGTGCGCTAGTGATTGGACACATGTTAGTACCTAAATGACTTTTAATTTAATAGTAAAAAGGTATTACACCAAAAGTCATGTTCTCTTGTTTTTTACGAGTAGTACAGATAAATCTCGTATGTCAACACAACCGTATGAACCGGAAACCTGTCCACCCAATATCTAAGCCCCGAGGTGACCACCCACCGCCACATCCATGCCCACGCGCATCACTGCCGCATGTCACTGCCACCCGGTAGCACTGGAGGTGCCATCGCTGACAGTCCAAATAACCACCTTCGCCCACCGCTGAACCCAGCCATCATATAGACTCGTTTTTGCAAGCAAATGCCACGAAACGACTACCACCACCAATTATAACCCCACGGCTCCACCACCACAACGTCCGACACAAAATCGCCAATCACCAGCCAAGCGGCCCAACCACTCGACACCTTTTCAAAACCTTCCACTACTCCAACAATACCCACCACCACAAAGTCAAATCCAACCAACCTTCCTGAAGGGTGGGGGGGGGGGGAGATCAACTAAGGGGGATGGAGAGACAATCCTAGATGTATAAAAATCCCATTTTAACAGACTGACCACCCTCTCTAAATTGAAGGCACCACCACCAGCCGCCCAGATTCCCCACGAATTGAAGCCCAGCAAAAGTCTCCACTGACGTGCCAGTCCACCACCACCAAAGTAATGCCAACCAACCTTTCTGAAGAGAGATGAGAACTCCTTTACATTAGACTCACCACCCTCTCTGATCGGGTGGCACCATCATGCCCGCACCCGAGACGAAGCTCCATCTCTTGCTGACAGCAATTTAACCCACTACATGCACACTTGGAAGCATGGTTTTAAATCGCGGAATCGGGTATGTAACGGTCGCGGCGAGTGTAACGGTAACGGAGGATTCGATGTTACGTAAGCACCGGTATATCGGTATATAAAGGTATCGGACCCCTGAAAATCCGTTACGAATCGGCCGTTACGATACGTAATGGCCGTTTTTTTAAAACCCTGCTTGGAAGCCCCTTACCACCGCACACTTTGGAAACCATCACAACTCATAATCCCTAACCTTGGGCATCTGAAAAATCTAGCCACAAAGAGCCCAAAAATAGAAATTAGAATCCAAACATATAACCAATCAACCTACACGAGAGAGAGAGAGAGAGAGAGAGAGAGGTTTGGCATAAGTTTTTTTTTTTTGACGAGAGAGTAGTTTTCTGCTCTTTTGTATCTCTTTTTTTGTCGGGTGAACTCAGAGGTCCTTTGGGATTGATTCTTAAAAATATATTTTGATTAAATTAGAAATATTTTTTAAAATCAGCTTTAATCTATTTTAAGCATAATAGATTAAAGGGCTAATTACACCTATGTCCCTGAGGTTAGGGGGTAATTACAGTCAATGACACAAAGTTTCAAAATGTAACATTCCGTGACCAAAAGTGTTTCAAATGTATCACCTGTATCCATCCGTTAGGGTTCCATCCAAAAAGTATACTGTTCATCATTACGTATTTTAAAAATGGTAATACTGCCCTTGTACACTATATCCTAAATAATTTTTATAATTTTCAAATTAAACCTTAATTTTTTAAAATTAGGGTTTACAATTAATTTGCAAATTAAGCTTTTGATTATGAGGATTTGAAACCCTTATTTAAAAATTAGGGTCTCAAAACCCTAATTTGCAAATTAAGCTTTTGATTAGGAGGATTTGAAACCCTAATTTTCAAATTAGGGTTTCTCTTCTCCACTGATCTCGCCGCCAGCAGCAGCCCAAGCCTCATTTCTCACCCCATGCAGCCGATAGCCTCTCTCGGCCCACCATCCGACAAACTCGCCCCACCCCACCACGCCTGCAAGCCCCTTGGCAAACCCACCCCACCACGTTGGCAAGCCCTTTGGCAAACCCACACCGCCGATACGCCGCCGGCAATTCCTTCGCAAATCCACGCCGTTGAGACACCGCCGGCAGCCCTTTCTCTCTATAAACCCCATTTCAATTCAATTCAGTAATTCAATTCAATTCGATATTTTTCTCAACGAATCAATCTATAGCCTTTTAATTCAGAGGCGATGGGGAAGGGGGAGGAGTGGTCGTCGTCATTTCTTGGGTCGTCGAGGAGAGAAAGCTGTGCAACTCGGGGAAATGAGACAAAGTTGTGAGGGAACGAGGGAGGGGGAGGGTGGGTGCGGTGGCCGGGGAAGGGTGAGGGTGTTGCGGTGCCCAGGGGAGGGAGGGTTGGGGGGCCGCGAAAGGCGGGGGTGTGGGTGGCTACGAAGTGGGTGGGGAAAGGGTGGGGGAAGAGAGAGAGTAAAAAAAATTAGGGTTTTTCTTTTTTGATATTCTTTTCAAAAAAGAGACAATGGCATTTTAAAAATAACTTTCTAACATAAGGGCAATAAAGTCATTTTGTTAAAACCGTTAGAATTTTTAGGGTTCCGTTTGGTCAATGGATACAAGTTTAATCTGTCCAAACTATTGTCCTTGCTCGTAATTATCCCAAACCTCAGGGACATAGGTATAATTAGCCCTAGATTAAAAGTTGCTGAAGATGTTTGGTTAAAAAGGAATTAAAGTAGGTTTAGTGTAGTAAAATTATCATATAATGTATTCAAATTGAAATGGAGTATTTTATGTCTGTTTACATGTAGGGATATATTGGTAATTCTCTTGGTCAAACCTGATTCTCCAAAATTAATTAAAACTTAATCCAAGAAAATTGAGCACATTGGAGCATATTTAATCATCTTACTTTTGTTTTGTCAAACACTTCAAACCTGATTTAATATGAATTTAATTAGATTTGACCATTTTAGAATCAATCTCAAACACCCCCTAAATTAGGTTGAACCTAAGAATGTAGAATAAGATAATAAACAAGGCACAGTCAAGGTTGACTTGTTTGAGATTATGAAGTTCCCTGTATGTATGCAATTTTGGTCATGGAAATACTATCCCCAAGACATCCCTATTTGTTTGAGACTCTCAAATTGATGCTGCAGCCTCTAAATACAAGTGTAGGTGATTAAAGGGGATGATTGTGTCAAATGATAAACGCTCGACCCTAGGGAGTACTATTCTTAACATTGAGTAATCTGTTATGGCTATCTATTGCAAAAGTACGCTCAACGAAACATTATTAGCTACACCGTCAATTTTAATAGCTGGATTGCAATGAAATTGCTCTTGGTGGGGATTGTCTATTTTCACGCTGCGATACTTTACAATTGCACCGTAATTGAAGTATACCTGAACTACAAAATAGAGTTCTTTTTTATAGTTCACATAACTCTGGCCTGCTCCTCTCTCATCCCAAATATCCTTACCGCGCTCTAAAATTGATTGAGTGCTTCAAGCTTATAGCCGTGATTGCTAAATTCGCGCAAATTATCTTCTGTCGAGTCTAGAAATGGACGTCAAAATCTTCACCACAAGAAAATATGTATTTTGCGACGGAGTTTTAGTGACGGAAGGTATTCCGTCGCTAAACATGTCTTTAAGCGACGGAATATACCGTCGTTAAAAATCCGTTGCAAAATACTATTACCGACGGAAGACACCGTCGGTAAAAAGTATTTTGCAACGGAGTTTTAACGGCGGACTTTTAGCGACGGAATTACCGTCGCTAAATATTTTTTATAAAATTAGTAATTTTGAGTTTTTTTTAAATTATTTAAAAGACGGAATAAAACCGTCGCTAAAAATTCTGTCGCAAAAGTCTTTATAATAAGACATTCACCGACGGAGTTTTAGCGACGGTCTTATTCCGTCGCTAAAGATCCTCCATTTAAATTCAGATCTGGTTTCTTTCTCTCTCCCCGTTCTCTCTCTGAAATTCTGCTCCCACCCACCCACCGCCGTTCTCACCTCCGGCGACCCTTCTCTACGGCGACCCAGCTCCGGCGACACTCCCGTCCCCCACCCGACGCCGCGCCACCAAGCCTTGCACTCCGGTCGTGCCACAAAGCCCTCCACTGTCGCCGCGCAAGGAAACCCACCACTGCCGCCGCACCACCAACACCGGCGCCGTCGTACCCACCTCGAGATTTGTATGTCAATTGCCCTAAATTATCTGAATTTTTTGTTAATTTGTCTTCAATTTAGGTTACATGCCCTAAATTATCTGAATTATTTAGATTTGTATGTCAATTTAGGTTCAATTTTTTGTTAATTTGTCAGTTGCCCTAAATTATCTGAATTATTTATGATGTCATTCACTTTGTTGTTCAAACAGATCTTGGCTTATTGAAGAACTTGAACTTGTTATCTCTAATTTTCCTTAATTCTTGACGAGGTAGGGAAGAAAACCATATTCGGTAGTTAGTCTGTAACACCGATATAGATCATGGTGACGCTGAAAGGTCATAGATTATGGGCCATTGCATGACATCAGGATAAGAAAGCCTCTGTATTGTTTATTCAATTCAACCGACCACTAAATTGAAGTAATTGAACCATAATTGAACCTTAAGTAAATCCTAAATTGAATGCCCTAATTGAATCGAACCCTAAATTAAACTAATTGAACCCCTAATTAAACCCTAAATTGATTGCCCCAATCTAACCGAACCCTAATTGAACCCTAAATTGAATGCCT
Organism: Escallonia herrerae; assembly: GCA_033070095.1. NCBI lineage: Eukaryota > Viridiplantae > Streptophyta > Magnoliopsida > Escalloniales > Escalloniaceae > Escallonia > Escallonia herrerae. The sequence goes on from JAVXUP010001218.1 coordinate 204,402, forward strand.
CAAATCAACCAAACCCTAAATTGAATCAATAGAGCCCCCTAATTGAACCCTAAATTGAAGTGATTGAATCCTAAATTGAATGCCCTAATTGAATCAAACCCTAAATTAAACTAATTGAACCCCTAATTAAACCCTAAATTGATTGCCTCAATCTAACCGAACCCTAATTGAACCCTAAATTGAATGCCTCAAATCAACCGAACCCTAAATTGAATCAATAGAACCCCCTAATTGAACCCTAAATTGAAGTAATTGAATGCCCTAATTGAATCGAACCCTAATTTGAACTAATTGAACCCCTAATTAAACCCTAAATTGATTGCCCCAATCTAACCGAACCCTAATTGAACCCTAAATTGAATGCCCTAATCCAACCGAACCCTAAATTGAACCCTAAATTGAATGCCTCAAATCAACTGAACCCTAAATTGAATCAATAGAACCCCCTAATTGAACCCTAAATTGAAGTAATTGAACCCTAAATTGAATGCCCTAATACAATCAAACCCTAAATTTAAATAATTCAAGCGCATCGGATATGTGAATTTTGAACATTTTTTTCCCATTTGAACATTGATCATTTGTTTGATAATTTTAGGTTGTTAATTGTGCGTTTTAGAATTGTGATTATTGATCGATGATTTTAGGTTATTAGCTGTGCATTTGAAGTAATTGTGATTATTAATTGATGATTTTAGATTGTTAATTGTGCATTGAGCATTTGAGATATTGAGATTATTGACGGAGGATGGGACCCAATTGGATTGAATGTGTGGTTTTTGTTAATTTTTATTGCATTGAGCATTTGAGAATTGAGAATTGAGGTTGTTGACGGAGGATGGGACCCAATTGGATTGAGATACCTGTTAGTTAGCGCAGACATGGACAGCACGTCTGATCGATGGTGTCCGACATTTAAAAAACAAATTAACGTATGCCGATGTGTCTGGAGGTGCGTGTCGGTGGGCGTCGGACACGTGTCCGGAGGCTTCGGACACGTGTCCAAAGGCGTCGGACACGTGTCGGACACGTGTCCGGAGGTGTCAGACACGTATCGGACACCATATCGACACCCTATATGAGGTGTCGGAATTGAGATTGTTGACGGAGGATGGGACCCAATTGGATTGAGATACCTGTTAGTTAGCGCAGACACGGACAGCACGTCTGATCGACGGTGTTCGACATTTAAAAAACAAATTAACGTATGCCGATGTGTCTGGAGGTGCGTGTCGGTGGGCGTCGGACACGTGTCCGGAGGCTTCGGACACGTGTCCAAAGGCGTCGGACACGTATCGGTATGTGTCGGACACGTGTCCGGAGGTGTCAGACACGTATCGGACACCATATCGACACCCTATATGAGGTGTCGGAATTGAGGTTGTTAAATGTGCATTAAATTTAGGTTAGTTAGGTTAATGCGACATTTTTAGCATGCACCCCCTGGAATCTAATCGTGGCTCCAGCGCTGGCTATAATTACCCCTAATTAGTCCTGATTAACAATATTTTAGTAAATCAATTAACCCTAATTAGCTCCAACGAGCCTAATTAGTTTTAATTAACCCTAAGAACCTGATGAAATTCAAATTAACTGTAATTACCCCAAATTAGCCCAAATGAACCCAATTATGCGCATATTGATTGTAGTTAGCCTAATTAGTCATAATGTGCACTAACATAACCCAATTACGCCTAATTAGCGCTAGTTAGGCGCGGGTTAGGCGCTGCCCGCGGGTGCCCCGATGACGGACATGGCGAGATATCCCCCACATTGGATATTTCACCGTGTATGGGGGGAGATGATAGATCGGTGGGCTACGAATCCAGGTTGGGACGCCAAGAGTAAGAGCGGGACTGAGAACAGACAGAACAAAGATCCGACGCACACGGGGGGGTCGGTGCCACACGACATCGTCCGACACAAGAACGCGGTCGAGCACCCGGATCTGGAGGACGATGAGGTCATAGCTCTGACGTATAATCAGACGCACGTGCGGAAGAAGGACAAGGACGAGACGCACCGGGCCGGCGACTATATTTCAGATATTGCCCGGCGGATCGATGTGAGTCAATTTATTTAAGTTAATGTTTTTTCTTTATATCCTCAATGTCTGTTTCGTTAATTAATGCCCTAACATATCGTTAAACCACTATTTTTGCAAGCCTCGTATGAACAGCTAAGGGGGTCCGAGCAGCAGTCCGGACAGCCATCAGCGTCCACTAGTACGGCTGCGAGTACTGGGGGGTTGAAGCGATGGCTGGATACGCCGGAGGTCGTGAATCGGCCGAAAGGCCGCATACACGGCCTGCCTAGCACGACTGCTCGTGCCGTGATAGGAGCGTCCTCACCCCCTGCTGCCCCTCCACAGACACCGGCTCCTTGGCCTCAGTTGGACGACGAGGAGATCCAGCGCATTGCTACAGTGGTGTGCCGGATGATCAGGGAGCAGGGCACTGCAAGACAGGCCGCCCCGGCCCCGGATCAGCAGGATCCAGATCCGGGACTCGGGAACCCCTGATGAGCCCCTTCCCGTGCCCGTTCCTAGCTTCCCCCCCCCCCCCGTGCCCGCCTTGTACTCTTCTCCCCTCTCCTAACCGGCTATATCCGGTTCCCGGCTTGTACATATATGAATTTTTTTTATTATAAATTTTTTTTATAATTGATTATATATATTTCTTTCTGTATTGATTATTGCGCGTTGTTGTTGAGATTTGAAAATTGTATTACAGGTTTGGGTAATTGAAAAATAAAAAAAAAATTTCAAAAAAAAAATTGACTTTTGGCGACGGATTAATTCCGTCGCTAAAGTATTCCTACAATCAGTTATTTAGCGACGGAATATTCCGTCGCTAAATAAGTTTTTTAGCGACGGAATATTCCGTCTCAAAAATATAAATCCGTCGCTAAAGAATATAATTCGCGACGGAATATCCGTCGCTAATTAAAATAAATCCGTCAGTAAAAATGACATATTTAGCGACGGATTTAAAAATTCGGTCGCTAAACTATTAGTGACGGGCTTTTATACGAGGGATATTTAGCGACGGTGAATCCGTCGCTAATTCTTTTAGAGACGGATTTTTTGCTTTTAACGACGGATTACCCCGTCGCTAAAACCCTGTTTTCTTGTAGTGCTTCCTCTCACCCTCGGACTAGTATGAAAATTTGCTTAGTTATGTTCTTCATTGGACGGAGGTTCACAACGTAAGCAAAGAAGGAATAGTAAGTTTGGGATGCGCAGGACCTGACTTAATCTCTTACAAGAGTGCCACACATTTCTGTCAATGAGCCCAGTAGTTCATTTTCTGGTGCCACTGGACAGCATAAGTGCATGACTCAGGTGCCGGCCTGCCCTCGTCATTGTGAAAAAGAATGTATAGGATTCTTGTTTCCGTGTGGAATGCTCGGGAAAATGAGGGGCTACAACGTGATATGAGACAATATCAAGGGCTGTCCTAGTTATCAGGCGTCATGATTGATGGATCTCTAAGAGAATAAAGGGCCTACGATGCATTATGCACGTACAAGTTAGTCAATATAGCCTGTAAAAACACGTGCTGCAACCGGTGAAGGAACTTAAGAGTTGGAGGGCTAAGAATGTATCGAGAAACGGAACAGCACAGTTGGAGAACGGAGGCAATAATAATGAATATGACTTTCTTTGGTCATCACGGTTAGACTTACAACTTCCTTTGCTCTCTTGACTGTGAGAGAACAAAATTATTGTACAAGAAGAAATTGAACAAATAGGACTTCAGCTGCCATTACCATACCAGATGCAAACCCTCAGACCACAATTGGATCAAGTAATGCTAGTGTAAAATTCTCGATCTCAACACTCGGTCTGTTCTTTTGTCATAACATGAGCGGAGAGAAAATGCTGTCACTCGCGCTCAGACACAGGGAATTGAAAGTGAAAAATATGGCAACTACATACCAGACTTCTGTAACATTTACGGCACAATATCGTTTCTCAGAAGATGGCGCACAAGAGAGAAAGAGAGATGCAAAACACAGTAAACCCTCATAACGTGTCTACACAACTCAAACATAACTGTCATTGATGCTAATGCAAAACACAGTAAATCCTCATAAAGTGTCTACGCTACGCAAACATAACTGTCATTGATGCTATGGCAATCGCCCAGATATGGACTAGTTACATCAATCATCATAGTACAATAAGAATATAAGCTTCAAAGCTTTCCTTCCAATTCCATCCCAGCACCTGAATCACCCAGCCTTCTCTTTCTCAGCAACAGTAATACCGCTAGAAGTGACTCCATCGACCACCTCCATTAGCCCTCGTACCACATCAATCAATCCATGGAACTCTTTACGAACCCTTCGGCATCTAACTCTTCAACAAACTCTTCATTCTCCGTCAGCAAATCACCATATACTTTCATGTTCGTCAACTGGAGGCTTAGACTTGAGCAGACTCTCTATTAGTGAGGAAACCATGCTACGCAGGGGTTGAGGTACTCCGAACCCCCACGAATTTTTCAGCACCAGCTTTACGGCTATGAGTGACTCCATCGATCACTTTATTGGCCCTCGTACCATATCAACACTCCAAGGAACACTTTTGACACACCCTAATGATTCACTGATTCTCTTCCTCATAAACCGTGTAGGGCTTCAACCTTAGACTTGATTCGTGAAATTCCACCAAGCATCTCTCCCTTATGCTCGCCATTTGATTGAGGTTCACAGCTTATCACAAAATAGAGTGACACTTTTGGTTTATATAGGGCCTCATAGCCTTCATCACTGAACCCAAGAAGTCCCTTTCTGGTGCCACTGAATTGACAAGCATGAACAGTTACTAATTTTAGGAGGGGAAACAATTAGAAAATCGAAGGGTCAAACTCAACTTTTTACGAGAAACATGAATTGCCAAAACCTTAAACCCTTATGACGAATTGTACTGTTCGTACTATGCATGATTGATGAATCAACCTTAAACCCTTACCACGAATTGTATTGTTCGTACTATGCATGATTGATGAATCGATTATCTAGTTGCTCCTACTAAGCACTTCTCTATTGTACACCATCTCTACTTTAGTTTTAAAAAAAAATGTCGTTAAATGCATTTTGGTGAAATGTCAATGTAAATTTAATAACAGCGACAACCTCTAAAATATGGGGAACTGCCATCCTTGTAGATCGCTTCTTTTTTCCGATAATTTATGTTTCGCTTGTTACTTGTTTAGTTTCTTTACAATGAAGAAAATGGGGATTAGTAAGCACTAGTGCAACTAGATAAGTGAAAGCTAACGATGCATGTTGTACAATCTTGCGTAGCTGCAAACTCCTTTATCGAAGCGGTCAAGGGAAAGCTGCAAAGGTTGAAAGCTTGACCCCTTGGCATTCTTGGGAAGGTGGAAGTCAATGAAAAGAGCTAAAGCTAGTTGGTACTTTGTATGCTCATAATTTTAGTCAAATCCCTCGGTTAGTTATAGCAAATTTTATGTAACGAAGAGACACCCAATTACTCAATAGAAGAGTTATCACATTATCATTAGAATTGTTGAAATACATTTTTCACTTTGAAGTTCATAATATGATTGATCAAGCGTGATCGCCATGATATATATGTTCTTTTCTGTTCAATTCTAGCCCTAAACTCCTTGTAATGTTGTTTGAGATTGATTTGCAAAATCAAAATTCGGATTACTTTTTAATCAACTTTCAAAATCAGTTTTAAGTTAATCTAAACAATAGTTTTAAGTTATGGACAATGTTTGGATGAAAGCACCAACCCCACCCCTCGCTTTCCATTTTTTCGCCCCCATGCCGCCGCACGCAGGGAGGGCAGAGGGAGGGGCATGGGAATGTTAAAAAAGTAAATTTAATGTGGCAAAAAGACAAAATTTAGCATTTGAATATAATGTACTAAAGGTCTTTATAATTAATAGAGATAATATAGTAATTCACTTGGTCACACGTGATTACAGAAAAGTGGCTCATCCACGATCCTCCTTTTCTTGAATTGCATTTATTTAATTATTTTAGCTTCTAAAGGCTGATGTAATCTTTGTCAAACTCTTAGTAACCTAATTCAATCCATAATAAATAAAGTTTAACCGTTCTAAAACCAATCCTGAACGGGCTCTTGAGGTAGCACAATATTTTCCCTTCTACAAAATGGTAATGATTTCCATATTATAAGTAGATTTACTTTCTAAAAACGTCTCAGTTACTTATCACATATTTCCATAAAACATACATATAGAAAAAGAATGGCACTAACACTAACTAGACTTTGTATTCCTAATTTTCCTATGTATACATTATCTATACTACCTATAAAAGTACTAATCTTGTAAATTATCTTTGGCTGATATGCTCTCCATTAATTACTCGAATAACGGTCTTGCCCTTCTGTAATTACTCTCTTTTTAATGTGATTGTTGTGAAATGAACATTAGGTGATGAATGTAATCCAAATCTATACATTGAGAAATGAAAGGTATGGTGAGAAAGAGAAAGAAAAAGAAAGGAAACTCTTTAACTCGAAAGGAAAAACAAAGCAAAGAGTTAATTAGGGTACTAAAAAACTGAAAAGGAAACAACAAAGCAAAAAAGCAAAGAAATTGAAATATGCTGGCAAAAAAACCTCTAAAAAAAGTTGAAGCATGTAAAATCAGTTGGGGCGCCGCCGGGGGGGGGGGGGGCAGGACAAGGCATTGAAAAAGCAGCCAAAAAAAAGGGAACAAAAAAAAAAAAAAAAAGGGAATGTTACATATGGTGCGAATTAGAACCGAAAATTGGTTTAGTTCTGCATTTGACATGTATGGTTGTTCTTCGATGGCTGATCATATTTTCTTCTGGATTTTCCTCCATGATTGGTGGGTTCATCCTCTATGGACACTATTGGAGTATGAGACATACCCAAGTCGGTTTTACTTACGAGAATCAAAGTAATCGATCTTTTCAACATCCATATTAGTTACAATACGGAAAATCTTGAATTGACGGAATTGGTTGGAAAGTTGATGGTTAGAAAATAACTTCATCAGGTATGGATTTTTGGTTGCCATTTTTTGGGTGTCTAAGGATTTGTATTTGCTATGAACCTCAAATGCGAAGCTTTTCATGGAAACATAGTTAATTTGTATGCTTAATTATTCTTCAACTACTGATGCTTCTCTCTTAGTAATTACTGTTAATTATAAAAAGGACGACTAAAGGGATTAATCAAAACAACATACATGATCACATCTTAACTGCAACGGAACGACAGATAACCTGTAGTAGTTAAATAGACTTCTCTTCTGTAATTTGTGTTTTTGATTTGTTGAAGGCGAGGGGAGTGTGATATAATCGTAATAATGAATTGGTGTTTATGGGATATTCCTCATATATTTTTCTGATGCTTGGAGTTGTTGAACAATGGATAAAGCTTAGACCACCTTGTCATAAAGAAATTGGTTGTTATGCCTCACTCGGGGAATTCCGAAAATGATTATGAGTTTACTAGGATTTCATGTTAAGATTTTCTCCTAAGATGTAATTCTTAAAGCTGAAATTAAATTACAAGGACTTTTACCACAGAGAAATCTTTGCAAAATTAAGGTGAAACCTCACCAAGCTTCTGAGTTCACTTGTACAGTGACTTTCTTAAAGAATTGTATTTACCAAGCATCTTGTAATGTAATGTAATTACGAAGCAAGATTAGACATGTAAGAACAAAGAGAATTGTATAAGCCCCAAAGTTGGTACTATATATGCATACCTACATGCCACAACAAGAACAGAGGAAGCGTATTGAATAGCAAAATGAAAAGGAGTGCATATGTACTCGAGTTCCACCATTGAATGCCAAATCATTCTTACATAATGCGCAAGTGCAATGCCCATTAGTCTTTTGCTCTTTGCTGAATCAATAAGAAAGCTCAAACAACTATCCATCTCAAGTGTATACCAAAATCAAATTTAACAATTAACAACAGAGACGTAAATTGTTTCTTTCTATTTTTCCATCGGCTCTTCTTTTCACCAACCACATTTCTTTTGGTACAACATCTTGCAAATATGATCCCCAAACATTCACCAGATCACAAGAGATAATGATATGACTTAGAAAATTACTTTTTTATCACGTTCACATGCAATGCAAGTATTCCATGCTAGGACCGAAAAAAGGGAAGACTTCAAAATTTTCCCGTGGTTTGCAGTGAATCAGCCCTTGTGTGCCAGGGTCAACTTGAGTTTGCTAACATCACAATTCACAGGAAACCATACAGCCGAAGCCGGTGCCTTTTTATATACATGAGAAGTCATACATATGTACCCATACTAATCAATCTGTCACCGGCACAGCAAACCAAGGTACTAACAACAACCAAATACAAGTATTTGAATGCTATGAAAATGGGGCTATTCTCAATTTTACAAGAAAAGCTGATGGACAAGACTCAATTTCATAGGGCATCCAAACAACCTATTGCATTGATGCCAAGGATGGGCTCGAATGATCTGAGGGTATGTATTCATCGGCTACTATATACTACAAAGGTGCGGAATCCTACAAAAAACTTGAAGAGGAATGTGCATTGAATTTAACACTGCACACTACCTCAGGTTACAAGTGAAGTTGCAAAACATTGAATCAATGCTTAAAAATGGTTGCAGCGCCTCACCAACACCGTACCACGGTGAATTTCTGGCCTTCACGTTCGACCTAAGCTAAGATAACCTGAAAAATGTCAGAACTATCTTTGACTCTGCTGTTCCTTGGACTCCATCTCCCTCACATTGTTTACAATATCTTGGATCTTTTTTGACAGGGACTGGTTATGCTCCTCAATGTGCTCAAAAACAAGTTCCAAATGCCTTTTATAGGTTGCAGCTCGCTTTTTCTCGATGGCCAGCTGCTGAGATAGTTCCCGTATTTTGTCATGTTCATTCTACAATATAAAAAACGAAAATTCACCAAAAAGCATGTTGATTGAAAATTAAATGATCGCACTATGATTCTGGCAAAAGCAAGGAGAAACAAAACTTTCCACTTTGACTAGAAGAAAGAAAATTATAGAGTAAGTTCACAATGTCCATACAGCTCAAATTCGAGACTAATCTATACCACACGATATTTTCAGTACGCATTTCTCCAGTTGCTAATATCAAAGGATTGTTATTGCCATCACAAGAATACCAAATTAAGCGTAGACTTGCATCTTCCAAAGAAAAGGACAAATATAATGCATCTGCTTGAACGGCGCCCAAGAGACATGCAACAGATATACTTTTCAAAGAGAGCGTTTGCATGATACATTACAGATCTAGTTCATCCAAAAGCTATCCTAAACAACAATCTCATTGCTTAAAGCCATAAAGATACAACAGACTTAACTCTACAGTAAAATCTATCTGAGCAGCTAACATTTGCAAGACATCTGAAAACCCCACAAGACCTTTTTTGCTTCGACCCAAATACAAACTCCCACGAAAAAAAAAGCTAAGCAATATAGCGATGACATTCACTGAATGGAGAACTAAGCATGTGCAATCATTTAGCTAAGATGCCTAAGAAATAAAAAGAGCAAGAGCAATTAGAGCAGTGAATACCCAAAGGATAACCAAGAATGTTTTAGCACCAACAATTCTGGAGAGAGAGTCCTAAATGAAATGCAACCTACAATCCGCCTCAAATCACCGAAAAGACGAAACTGACGAAACCACAAGGAAATCAAGTGGTGTCCAATCCCCTGTTTGGGGTGCTGGTATGCACCCTCCATTTCCCTTTGGTAACGTGTCTAAAGTTTAGTTCTACGAAGGCTCCGAGAAAGCTGCAGAGCATCTCGTGAGCATAGCCTATGACTCTGATTAGGCAAACATGGCCAAGGCTGACGGAGTAGCCAGACAGGGCTCTAGATGGCACAAATCTATGGACGAAATGCATAAGCTACGGGTACTGTGGAGAAAGGCCCTCATATTTAAACTCTTTGGACATAAGATAGCGTAAAAGCTACCATAACCAAATGAAGCTACTCTGAATCAGAGGGAACCAGGGCGGTAGATCTGGAGGACTACTATCTTCTCAGATTTAGATGTTAGTATGCCCATGATCGTGAGGAAACCACCTCAGGGACCAGAAGTGAAACCCTAGGCTCTTTTCTTATACGAAGGAACCAATTCTACCTTGGCTTGGTAGCTTGATTTCGACTTCCTGGTCCTTCCTATAAGCTGGCAATAGTGGTTCGTGCAGATAAGAAAAACAGTAAATCTTTCACGGGAAAAGTTCCTTGGGGTATGAGTTGATGATAATTCTACGTAACCCGCTCATATCAAGAACATCACTTCATGACAGGATGCAGACAATGGATGTGATCAATCTTGTATGCTTTCCAAGTGTAAGGCTTGATGAATGGATGCAGACACTGGATAGCAAGCATGCCATCTTATATGCTTCCCGTGTCTAGCATTGTAATAGAATGCAGACAATGGGCACAAGGCTTATATATTCCCCTCAGTTCACTGAAAGCTTGGGAAAAACACGGTAGTCGGACGAACAAGCTCACGCTTACGGAGACAAGCGTCAATGAAGATACAGAAAGTCCACGAGGCAAACTATGTTACCTGGACTTTGTCAAATTCACTAAGACGCCATTTGGGATTGATTTTCAAAAGTAGATTTTGATTTAATCAGAATCAGTTTATAAAATTAGCTTTAATCCGTTTTAAACATAATAGATTAAAAGTTGTTATGGGTGTTTGGATGAAAAGGGATTAAATTAGGTTTAATGTGGCAAACTTACCATTTAGTGTATTCAAATTGAAAGGGAGCATTAATGCCTGTTTATAAGGATATGTTGGTAATTCTCTTGGTCAAACCTGATTCTCCAAAATTGATTAAATCAGAATCCATGAAAATGAGAATTATGGATTTAATCAGTTTTGAGCACATTAGAGCAGATTTAATCAGTTTACTTTTTTTCGCCAAACACTTCAAACCTAATTGAATCTGGATTCAATCAGGTTTGACCATCCTAGAATCAATCCCAAACACCCTCTAAACTTCAAGACTGAATACACAAGGACAATTGTTAATACTAAATGCCCATACCTCCCTTTATGTACGAAAAAGCATTTACGCACAAGTATATCTTATTACAAAAAAAATACACAAATCAACTTCTGTTATGCATAAATGGACTGACACAAAAATTACAGGACTGGGTTGATGAAAAAATCACGATGTGTATAAATACTTGCTGCTTAGGAATAAAATAGACATTCGACTTCTGGTTACTTATCACATAAAAGAATACATGATTACTTAAGAAATACATCTGCATCCATGTTTGAGGCAATAAAAATATAAGCAAACATAAAGACAATAATTAAACAAAAGATAAATGAAAAGCTTCCTCAAAGATTCTAACAGGTCCTGTTTCCTTGAGGACTTCTCAACCTTAGTTGCACAAAGCGGGGACGGGGGCGGGTGCGGGAGCGGGGGCGGGGGCGGGGAAGCGTAAGCACCAAGAAGAATCTGAGGTTGGGAGCGGCTTGAATAGATAAATGCGTAAAGAATATTATCATTTGTTTAGCATAGTTTACATAGATAGCAACAACAGACAAGGAGACTTTAAGGACTTGAAGGAAGAGAGAAACAAGGAATTGAGTTGAAAAGAGCTTGATTTTCATGTATTCTATCACTTGTTCCATGCATCTCTATCCAACAAGCAAGATCGAGTTCCCATCTTAGCTTGGGACGAGATCCCACGGAGCTCCTAACTTGGGATCGCAAAAGCGAGTTTCCGAGAGAGAAACGTCACCATATTAGGAGTTTCCTGCAACTAAGTTCTCAACTGCAAATCAATCAAGTATTTAATTGTTAATTTTAGACTCCACATGTGAGCCACGGTTGAGACATTTGGAATAGCATAGTCAGACCATTGCCTAGTTATCCACATCGAGGGTGCTCCGCCATCTTTAGCTTCTTTAATGTACAGTTCTGAGGCTGTGTGGCAAATGCCTGATGGTTTGGGAATCTGGTTAAAGTGAACCAGGAGACTCTTTCCACTGATGTCAAGCAGCCCATATTCCAGTTTGTGGGGCAATCAAGAAGCTGACCTTAATGAAGGACAATACCTAAAGAGGTGCGTTTAATGTTGTCCGAATGTTACGCGGCAAGCGGGTCGTAGCGGTTAGCGGAACGAGATCAGGAACGAGGAACACTACCTACTATCGATGGGGCAGGCTTATTCAGATCAGATTTGCAATTATCCTGAACAAGTAATGTTTGCAGGAACGCATTTTATATGTGTGCCTCGAGTCCTATAGCCGTTCTATAGGTTTCAGCAGAAAAGAGCACACCAAAATTAATATAGAAGATTGCTCATGTCTATACCTTTAATTCATTCCCTTTTTCTCGTTTATTTCTTACCATAAAAAGGTAAGAGGAAGGGAAATACCCAAATCTGTTCTTTGATAAGATAGTACTAGATATAGACATTGTTTCCTATTCGATTTTACCTAAAAATTTGGTCAGTAAACAAAATTTGACTTTGTAGAGTGAAAGTCACAGATCTACTAGGGCCAGCTGTCTTATTGGTCTTTCAAATGTAATCGAGAATTTGGCTTCTCAACTAACTAGGATTCTTAAAACAAAATGTGGAAAAATTCCGAGCATATACAGCTTCTCAAGTATCTCAGCAACCTCCCTCTCTCTCTCCGTCTACCTGCCATGTTCATGGCTCATCAGTGCCCAAGCAGATCAGAACCCACAATGATGAGAGAGAGAAAGAGAGAGAAACAGGAAAGAGCTGTTGAGGAAGAAAGATATGTTCAGTACTTGAGGAGCTATGGGTAATTAGTTAGTTTTTGAAGTATTGTTTCAGGGTCCTAGGTAGTTGAGAAGCCAAATTCTTGCTTACATTAAAAAGACCAATAAGACAACTTGCCCACACATATTTGCTACTATTCACTCTATGGAAAATGCTGTTTCCATCCCCTTATATGCTTTTCCACCCCATTTTCAACCCCAAAATGATCTTTAGTGAGAAGTATTGACCTTTTAACGGCAAACAGGGGATAGATTAGCATATTTGGGGTTGGAAATAGCCTCTCCCTTACTATATAAAGGTTAAGATTAGTTTAGTAACCAAATTCCTAGTAAATCAAATAGAAATATGAAGACGAAGTGCTTCTTCAGAAAGGACAAAGTAAAAAACTTCCTCGGTTTACTGTTTAAACCTATAGAAGCACCCAGGACTGAAGTACATGCATATAGAATGTGTTCATGCAAACATTCCTCGTCCAACCCAACCATCCTCGTGCTGCTTTACCAATCTGATGAAGCATACCAACATGTACTGCCTTCCATAGTAAGTGGCCTTATCCGTTTTCAACTCCATTCCACGAACAGCTACTTACCAAAATGTACCAGGTAATATTGCTAAAGACATAAACAAATTAAAGGATTTTTCATTAAAACCTATATCTCGGAAGTTAGTATATATTAGAAATTTCTAATCTGACGATATAAGACAAGATGACCAGAATATGTTGCTGTAAAGTCTATGGTTCTCTTTTTCTTCCATTCCACAACTATCCTTGATCTCTAAGGGTCTCATCCCAATCAGAAATACAAAGACCTTTGGCAATGTCTTTGGCTGCGAGAGGAGACTATTGGCTACAGTTATGGGGTCTACACAAATCCCTGGGAACAACCACTGCAAGTTCTTGGTCAATCTGAAGAGGCATGACTGTTGGTTACAAGACGAATCCCGTAGAAAGTGATCAACTTTGAGAACACTCGTCCAATTGACTATCTATTAAGATGAAAGCATAAATTTCTTTCAAACCACTACTCTGGTATGAAGGAGGAAAAGTAGTGTAACATCTATGACGAATCAGGATGGTTCTTGCTGCAGGACACAGCTGTTGTGTACTTACCCAAATTTTATATACGGATTCCTTACCAGGTATGCAGGGCTTTCCCCTATCAGATGAGGATATCAGCAACTAAACTTTTCACGGACCTGGAAAAATGCAAGCGGGATGATTTGATCCCAACATAGTGCAAAACCAGAACTACCATGTTAAGTTGCCATTTACTTTATAATCTGTAGGGTTTTATATCTTGAAGAACGGGCTGCCAAACTCATGTAAACCCTATATATAGTGCAGAGGTACAATCAAAGGAAAAGCCTGAGGTCTCGGACATCCACCAAAAATGGCTCGACCCCATGGTCCTAAGGCTTAAACCAAGTCCAAGTAAAATATTGATAACAAAATAACCGAAGAACTTTTTAATATCAGAAGAAAAAAAATACTTACATGTGCAATGCACTCACTTAAGTTCTTTTCTGAATCAAGGAACACGGAGCTACATAAGGGGGTATTTTCGCTAATAAGTTCGATCAAGCAACCTGACTTGGTAACAAGTGGGTCGCACAATAATTCTGGTAGAGTGGAGCTAATGTTTTAAAGTCTTACCACTCATCACAAGACAAGAATGACCAGGTGAACATCAATAGTTGAGAGGGAAAGCAGTAAATAGGTAAAGTTGTTTTTTCTTCTTGGGTTTGATGGTAGCCATTAGAAGAAACATTCACAAACTTTAGTTTGGCCATTTTCACGAGGAACAAGAAGAAAAGTGCCAATGATATTAATAACCATGCACTTTACTCATTACAGAATGACTTTCATGAAGAACAAAAAATTTTCCTTAAGAACCGAATTTGTACATCTGGACCACATCTGGACTAGTTGATATTCCAGCAGTTGGGCCAGTTAGTCCAGTCAGATATTCGAAATATGTGTACATGTAGATTACACATATGAATCCAAAATTTTGCTAATACATAGGCAACAAGAGCAATATTTTCTACCAAGTTTAAGCTTATCTACATAACAATAACCTGGAAAGATATGTAAATGCCATGCGACATAGACAAGGCATACATAACAATAAGTTAGATCAGATGCCTTCTCACCATTCTTCGAATTTTCAAGTGCAGCTTTCCAAAACCATCGTACTTTTCACCCACCCGGCCAGCATTTGGCCCATGCAATTTCGTAATCCGTATTATGAACTCTCCACGTAATGCCTCACCTATCTCGCTATAAATTGTGTATATAAGATAGAACTCTCTGTTCTTTTATCCGAATGTCATATGAAGGAAACCTATGTTTACATAGCTCTATGCACACAGATATAAATCTGTTTATGTACACGTGTATACACATATACGGTCTTATCCATATATATCATGCCAAACCAAACCAATGGAATGATCCTAAGGGAACTCCCAACCAATTAACCCTACCACACATGTTATGCGTACTCACAAATCGACACACCATTTACCTGCACCCATTCCACTTAGAGAAGTGAAAAACAATACAGGTAACAGTAATCAAATGTTCCTCAATCTTTTGGTCGCAATTTCTAGCAGTTAATTGCAGCTACTAGGGGCAGGAGATGGCATGAATAAGATCAGCCCCAACTACACAATGGCAAAAAGAAAAAAGAGACGAGTACGAAAAGAAAGGGCTTGGTTGAATCTTTAAATGAATGTTGGGGTAACTATGTTAAGTTAGTTGCTTATCTACCAAAAAGGAAATAGTACTGCTCCCGGGAAACATATTGGTACTCTATTCGATTGTTCCTGATCAATATCAATCGAAAAAATCCAACCAATGATAATCGCATGATATTATTGATATCAACAGCATACTCACTCCAATAAATCTCTTGAGCCTTAAGCATAACACCGCCCAAGAGTCGGATATCTTGTGTCATGTAATTTAACAATTCACCCCTCATTTCTATCAGATTTGAAACTTTAACTTCGTCATGCCGGATGATACCTTTCGATCCTAATTTTGTGTTATACTTTTATTTTTTTTTCGGAAGTAAAGTTATATTACAAAGAGAACCCCAGAAGGGGGGAGAAGCCCATAGAACTAAGGAGTCTCCGCTCTGTTCAAAGCTCTCAAATTCCTTTTCTTCCAGATGCACCACAAAAGACAGAAAGGCGCTAGCCTCCACCCCTTGCAGAGGCTTCTTGAAACGTAAGCTCATTTCAACTCTAATCAAATTTCCCAAGAGGTATCCGCACCAACCATTCCATGCCAAAAGTGGTAAAAGAAACAAATGCCAAAAGCTTCTCATAATATCACAATGGAGACAAATATGATCAACTGATTTCCCATCCTTTTTGCACATATAACACCAACCAATGTTCCTCTTGAGCCACGCCCGAGATAATCAGTACTCAAAATAGCAACATAAGCTGCAGATTTCCCTAAGAACACCCTAGAATGGGTATGAGTACTCCAAACACCTTTCTCAAATTAAACACAACTTAGACCTCTCCCTCAAAACCAAACAGAAATGAACAAAGTACAGCGTTCTTAGCTCGTCTCGGCCATAGCACGTCATAAGATTGAGCTAAAGCATCCAGATTAGCTAAAACATCCAAGAACCAATCCACAACTTCAAGCTCGTCATCATGAGATGCGGTTTCCAAACCTTTTTCCCATATGAAAATGTTATATAATCCAAACAGTGGCCTCCTATCACAAAAAAACTGGAGAAAAAACAATTAAAACTTCCACCCTGGACCAACAATAATAGACCTGAAAAATGTGTAAAACCGTTCGGTAGCTATTATACCCAGACGGATCATATTCCTGCTACACACCACAAACAAGATATGTTGTTCTCAACTCTTGCCACCCATGAGCCCTATCTCTTCACACACCCACGTCACACCCAATCTAGATCGTCAATATCCGACCCAAGATAACCTCACAATATCTGCAATCAAACCACCCTTCTCTAGAAAGAATCTTTCTCCCTCAAAACCCTCCATAACCATTTGCCTTGAGAGCCTGATTGAGCACCGACACGTCCTCTAAATCCAACCTTACTTCCGAGTTGGAGTGTAAACAGTGTCCCACTTAACTAATTGGTATTTAAGTTAATAGTCATTCCCAGGCCAGAAGAACTCCCTCCTAAAGCTTATCGGTCCACACAACCAAAGAAATGGGAATTTCGAAAAGAGACTTAAATAAGTAGAAAGTTTACTATTAACAAGAGAAAGCATGATCAACTTTTACTACATTGTAAGCTTTTATTACTACTTGTTTGTCGAAAATCACAACAATCTAGAATCCGTCACTTATACATAAAGCAATACCTCTCTACAAGTACTAACTGACTACATGAAGCCCATAAATATGCAATTGCAGTAAAGTGTCCTTGGTGCTCCTTTAGGGAATTGCTGCTAGCATCGTATTTCCAGTGCAGCTATAGTATGGTACCTAACACAGATATTGGTTGTAAAGGGAGGCTACACGATATCAGAATTACTAAAGCAATCGTTCCCTTCCCGGAGGCCATCATATCTTGTATGCCAATTACAAGGGGGTCCTAATTGCGTTGGCCTAAGTAGTTTTCTTAGTTGATACCTAATTTGGCCAACGTGCATTGTTTTGGTTAACCAGTCCTAGACCAACAGGCGAGGAGACTTGGTTATTGTATCTCAAACAAAGTGCCAAGTCATGTACAGAAAGTTATTTCCCCTTATACATATGAATTTAGAGTCCTTGTACTAATAGGTTAAGTTCAAACTATATTGACACGAGGAATCTGGCTGCCTCACTTACAATATATGAATAAATATATTATCTTCAACTCTCGAAGCAAAAAATCTTATAAACTCCTCCATTCATAAGGTATGTACAAAAGATATTAAATTCTCCAGTCAAATAATGGCTAACAGAACTTTCCAAATGCATTTGTTAAACCAAGCTAACTTAATTAAATGGAAATTGCAGTTCCCTTGAATAACATATATTCTTGTCATTGCCAAAAAAACTTATGGTTAATACCATGGTCAATTAGTAAAGTTTTTTAGCAGGAATTTTATTACTAACCAATGTGAAACGAGCACAAGAATGCATACAAACTAGAAATCTTATCCATGAAGAAGCAAGACTAACCGGATATTGATCATAGATTAGATCCCTACGACCTTTGCCAGGAGTCAAAGGATGAGTGTGCTCTTTTACAAATTTTGTCACAACCCATTTACCAGAGCTTACTTTCCTGACCAAAATCATCGCTCTGCAACCAACCCTAGTTTCTGCCCTTTGCCGAACGATTTTTTCACGCTTGTCAGGCATTCTAAAGCCCTCTTTGTTGCAAACAAGAGCACGACCAATAGCAGTTCCATCACGCCTTGATCGAGAAAGCTTGCTTACACGGATGATGAAACCCACTCTAGTAGCATATGCATTGTAAAAAGCATGTGCTGCTGATTCAGAATCAAATTCCTGGTTAACATAGGGTTCATCCACTGTGGCTGAAGTATTTACTGCATGGGTCTCCTCTATTGGAACTAAACTCCTTTCGGAGAGATCCTGATCCTCTTTAACATCAAGGTCCTGTTGAAATGCCCCATCATCGGAACTTTCTCCCATTTCAATTCCATCATTTAGCCTGCCTTCCATCTCAAGTGAATTCCCCAACATTACGCCATTGACATCACTGTCGATCTCAAAATCCACTACAAAGCAAAAGGTTACTTCGATGAGATTTTACAACTATAAAAACCTTTAAGATAGGCTCATAAGAAGTGCAGTTTTAACAATATCAATGTAAAGAAAGTGGTCAACTTCCATCTTCTACCGAAGTACTGTTATAACCTCAGCGTCCAACTTATACAAACTAAAAACTGGTCTATGTGCATAAGTTGTATTACTTTATCCATTAATAACTACTAATAAACTGCCTATTAAGAACACATGGCATTGTTGACTTTTGAAGTAAGCCTTCCCCCTTGTCTCTAAAGATCCTTTATGGATGTTAGCTCTTTCCCTGTGGCAATGCAGATGTTATGTCCACAAATAAGGACAAAGAAGCTATGGGAAAAGTCTTTTCTGGCTAAACTTGAGAAATCTGGAAGTATAATGAACTGTAAAGCTGAAGGTCTGACATGGAGCATTGGAGCAATGCTCATCTTAGTAAGCAAAATTTTTACATCTTCAAAGTTTGGCATCAGACTCTTCAAATGGGGCTAAGGCTACCTACCTTATGCCTTCTTTCATTTATTTATTTATTTATTTTTGTATATTTTTTCCCCTTTTTTGATGAACAAACTCAATTATCAAGCAGCTGCCTTAAAACTCAAAAAAGACTGTCCCATGAAAAAGCAGACCCAATTTTAATGAAGAAGCGAAGGAGATTTAACACAAAATTTTGAGTTTCTTAGTGATATCTGATACAAGTTTCTTTTAGTTTACAATGCAAACACATTAAGAAAGTAACAATTTATAGCTCATTTGCACTTATTCTAACAAACAAATAATATGTATCTCAAGACCATTTCAAAAAGAAAGGCTTCACTAACAAATAAGGATACAAATGCATTCATCATCCCGAATAAATTGCACAAAAGGGGCTCTTGCAAAAAGAACCCTAAACTCAAAGACCACATTAACTTTTATGCTATAGTTTTATCTAACAAGCATTGCCCTATACAGCCATTAACCAATC
Source organism: Escallonia herrerae (assembly GCA_033070095.1). Taxonomy (NCBI): domain Eukaryota; kingdom Viridiplantae; phylum Streptophyta; class Magnoliopsida; order Escalloniales; family Escalloniaceae; genus Escallonia; species Escallonia herrerae. The sequence goes on from JAVXUP010001218.1 coordinate 223,931, forward strand.
AAAAGCACAGAATGCCCTAACTTTAGGTTATACATAGTCATGATAGGAGATTATTGGGAAATAGAAAGCAAATTCACACACTTGCTTATGTATCTAATGCCGGCAAAAGTTATACAAACAACATCCTCCTATGAATAGCATATCATGTTTGTTTTAATGGAAAATTCATTCAGAAATTAAGGCAATAGCAGAAAAGATTGAATCTTTCTTTCAATTATTAAGGAAAAGATTACCATGTTTGTTGATGATTAAGGAACAAAAAATTCCCATGAAACCGTACATGAGTTCAAAAAAGAAAAAAAAAAGTGGGTTTTGTAGAAAATAAATATAAGGAAGGGACAGAGGAGCTTACTCAAAATTTGAACAAATTTGTATGATCCACAGGTTCTGAAGAACACTCTAACAGAAACTCCACAGAGAGAGACAGAGTCGCAGGGGCCTTGCGGGTACAACTTGGTTCTATGGGGTTCAAAAAGAACTGACCTGATTGGTTGGGTTGAATAATGATAGGTCAAATACTGGACCGTCAGCCAATGGAATATTTACACGTCATTCGACCCACGAACTTGAGCGTATTTGATTTTCCCCGGTGAACGGGTCAATCCAAGTATTAAATCCGGACCGGCCCGGACCGGTTGAAATGAAGCCCGACCAAACCAGACAGACAAAGGGGGCTTTTTCAATAGAAATTACTTGAGTTCCGTTTAGTTACTTGGAAAGAAAAAGGATTTCAATGGCCTTTAGCGACAGTTTAATCACTTTAGAGATCATTGTGGAACTCAAACGGTAAATGTGAAATTCAAGTATCAGTTTTTTATATCATAAGCTTGAACTAGCAAACGTGGAAGGCACAAAAGGTTCAAAATGACTGGCTTCTAATTGTATTGCGATTATTTGTTTAGAATACAGGGAAGGTTAATATTGTGTCATTAAAGGCTTTTTACATGAAATAATGTGTGGACAAGCATAATGTAATGTGTAGATAGGTTTTTGTTGCTAAGGCTATGCATCCAAGCTTGAACTCTTGACTTATGCAAAGACATGGCTCGATTGGGTTTTTTTTTTAATGTATGGAGTCAAATAATTCTCGCAACAAAATTATTTTGATGACATGTCAAAACAATCTTCGCCCCCGTGGTTCCCATCCAGAGAATGTTAGTAGTGGAATGCGACATCAAAGTTGTTATCGTCACGGTGAATGGAGCTTCTATCGCCGGCTATGACATGGAAGTGATTATTATATATATATATATATATATATATATATATATGTGTGTATATATATATGTGTGTGTGTGTGTGTGTGTGTGTGTGTGTGTGTGTGTGTGTGTGTGTGTATATATATATCAAGTTGCGAAAGACATTTATAGTTAGGATGTTATATACCACACAGCGGAGATACGTAACATGTTTGTCAACGATTAACACATAGTCATACCTCAAAAGTCATCGGAGTACAACTATTAACCAATAAGTTTGTAAGCGCAACATCGGCATCATATGTTATAACCATCCAAGCTATAAAGCTAGCACCTCTCCTTAGCAATGATAAGAATTCATGTAGTCCTAAACGGCTCTAGAAACCATTAAGCTACAAATTGAGCACATCTTCTTACCAAGGATAACTATTATTGGAAGAAGCTAATGCAAACTGATTTAGAACAACACCCCTTATTTGATATGTGGGAGAAATAGTTTACTTTTTCCTGTGAAGTATGGCAGAAACCGGAAGACTGTTCATATAAAAAGTTCTAAAGATGACATGAACTCAAGCAAGTTGCTTTGGATCTTAAAGGAAAACTATCCATTCATTGTGTCCTAGATGTCAATGAGGGTAACCGGGTTGTTAGTTGTTGTTAGTCTTATGTTTAGATAACCTGGACTAATATTTTGTTTTGATGATGATAACACGTTGATTATATTCAAAATGTATATATTGATGCTTAGTAAGTATATATATACACTCATGACAACAAATGCGGGACTTTTGATGTGTGGAGTTGAATAAATTAGCTCCAAGAGATGTGGTGAACATGCTCAGAAAGCTTGGTAAAGTTCAATGTCCAAAAACAATTGAGAATGCATACACTAAATTATGTTCAGCTAAAACTTGTTTTTTTTTTAATTTTTATGTAACTAGTTGTGACTTATCTTTGGATTACTGAAAATGACCTTGAACGACTCTATGAAACCATGTGCATTGCATGTGTATTCATATCTTTTCAAACAAGGGTGCTTCTAGCAAATAAATTAACGTTGTAGCTAATTCTGACTTTTTTAAAAATTCGTTATGTCAAATCTCTTTATAATTGAATGTATCATTTTGTTAGCTGTTAAACACAAGGAACGATGTATTCTAAGTTTACTAGAAGAACTTAAGACCATTTTACAAATGATTGTGTTTGAGAATAATATTTCCTTAAGTCAACTGAACGTTTTAACATGATGTTGTTTCTATTTTTCAAACCAAAGATTCTTCAAAAGGCATAATGGCTATTTCATTGTATTGTTATTTTCTTTTGGTTAACTAAAAGCCACACATTTGCGCAAATTGTTGCTCAACCCAACTCATAAAGGCCATGTTTCTCCTCCGTACTATAAAAATCATTTGAGGCTACTATAAGATTCATGGAAACTACAGAATAAACCTCTATTCATTAAAGAAACTCATGTGCTCGATAGTTTAATATCCTTTCTTCAATTCCTGATTTATGTCATTAAAGAGAGCATTCTTATGTGAGCTTCCTCTTAAGTTTTGAGTTCTATCACTAAAGCGAGCATTCTTGTGTAACCTTCATATTATGAAAGAAAAAAAGTCATTAATTCTCTCATCTTTCGATAGATTAAAACTTTAATTTCACACATTTTTAACCTAAGAAAGCTTCAATTATTTGAGAAGTTCATTTCACTTAACTTGTGGATAAACTTTGGATTGTCAAGTTTTGCAGCTTTGAGGTTGTCAAAGCTTGGTTCTTGGTATGTGCATACCACTAAGTGAGCTTAGGTCTTAATCCAAAGGTATACTATACTAGTGAGTCCTAGGGATCTTGCACCAGAGTCTTAGCCAGAAACGATGACCTGCAATACAGAAAACGAGTGACCGCTGGGTGGGGTTTCCGGCGGAGAACTCTCCGATGCTTAAGTCATAGCACAGTTACAGGATAGAAAATTTTAAAAAGCATGAAAGAGTGTTTGTCTGTGTGTGTAGTTTCCTATGTAGTTGGGGGTAACCCACTTTATATAGCTATAAGTAGGAGAATCCTAGTATGACTAGGCAGTGAGTCAGATGTGTTAGGATCACATTAGGATCCTTGAGGATTACGTGATGATCTTTGAAGACTTTTTTAGAATCCTAATTCTTAATTAGGTAATTATCAACCTCGTAGTTTGACCCAATTTGACTGAAAATGTCGGGTGTCCTCCAATTATTGGGAGTTATATTTGAGTTAAATCAGATGTAAGCCGAACCATTAAATCATCATCATAAGTATCTTTAAACTCTATTTCCTTACCTACTTAGCGTATACCTTGTAATGAGATTGTTTAGATAGCATATCGTAAATTTTTCAGACTGCCTAGATGATTCATTGTTTGCATCGTTCATGTGATGAATACGTAAATTGTTCAAATCTACTACTTGTGATCACTAATTTATTTATGTAGTTCCCGTTGATTTCTAAAACTGTAATATCCTAAACTTCGGGAGCCGATTAAAATAACCATTCGGGCTCCAAAAAATAAACGGGCGTTAAATTTAAGTAATGCTCGAGTATTAGTAGTGCATAAGAGCTTAAGAATATTTTGGGACAAAATGTAATTTTTGAAATTTTTGGGGGCTATTTTGTAAATTATGAAAAGTGGCATTAAGTGTCAAATTTTGGAGAATTGGTTACAAGATGGTGCCAGCTCCTCCTTGTTCACCTGATGACTAATGATAGCTAATGGATTTGAATAAAGAAGAGAAAGAAAATTCGGGGAGGAGGAAACAGTGAAAAAAAAAGAGAAGAAGAAGAGCAGAGAAGAGAACAGAGAAAGAAAAGAAATTCGGGAAATTCAAACAAGAACAAAACAGAGGAACAGTAACAGAAAAAAAAACAGAGAGAGGGAAGTAGGGCTCGGGTGGCAAGGGTGAACCGAAATCAAAACGAGAGATTGAATGACACTTTCAAAGAGGGTAATCTCTCCACCCTAGTCAGTGTGTTAAAATTCTGTGTGTATTACTGTGTCTCTGTGTGTGTGTGTGTGCGTGTGTGTTTGCCGTTTAAGAAGAAGGGGGAGCTCCGGGTATGGTTTCAATGGGAGATTGTAGGATGATTTAGCGTATCTATGTAGTAATTTGGTGTTTGGAAGAGAATAAGAGGGATTGGAAGTGTTCGTGTGGGCTGTCGAGGGTGTAGGTGAGTGCGAGTGATTTGCAGTGAAAGTTCTTCAGTGTGTGTGTGTCACGGGTGAGATTGTGTGTGTGAATTAGGTGTTTGATTGTGTGTTAGGGGGTATTTTACAAGTGGTATAAGGTATAATTAGGGTGGTAGCAGGTGTATTTCGGAATAGCAGATGGTGTAGAGTGTGAAGTGTAGGTGTCTGCAGTGAGGAGATGGGAGGAAGAAGACACTGTGTGTGAAAAAGGTGTGGTAGTGTGTGTTTAAATCTGCATAGTAAGTGTAATCGTTGCTAAAAAAAAGAGAAAAAAAATAGAAACTCCTTTAGGCAGTTTTTCAACGTATTTTCATAAATAACTAGAGCCAAAATTAGACAAAACTCAAAACAGTAATCCCATACAATTTTCTGAGAACTACGCTCTGGAATGTTTTTCAGAATTTGCAGGGTCCGCGAAGAGCGCTAAATTGGAGCATCGATTAAAGAACTTTATCGAATTATTTAGCATAGTAAACCAAGTTATTTTAACCTGAAAATTTTATGGAAGCCCTATTTTACAGATATAATTCCTTAATAAAATTTCGGGCCATTCTGAGGCCGATAGATATTTTTTGCGAAACTAGCGGCCTTTTAGCGCTCGGTCCGAACACCGGTTCGGGATTTTCGGACCAAAAATTTCTAAAATACTTTTTAAGCCAGAAGTAACATCAGGATGTTCAAAATAGCATTTTAAGATATTTTTGAGATTTTCCCGGTACCGAAAACCTCCAGGGGTATTTTGGTAATTTTACCTATAAGAGGTGTTTTGAAGTAAATTTACATACAGTAAGATTATTTTAGTGACTTTGCTTATGGAAAAGTCATTTTGAGAATTAAAGTGTAACAAGGGAGTGTTTTGGTAATTTGTCACCCCGAAGGGGTATTTTGGTAATTTGACCTGAGAAAGGTATTTTTGCATAAATTGACCTATGGGAAGCTTATTTCAGTGATTTTACTAACGGGAAGACCGTTTGGGTGATTTAAGTCCGAGAGGGGCATTCTGGTAATTTTACACCTCAGGGGCGCTTTGGTAATTTTATATACGCGGTGCGAGGGGTTCATTTTGGGAGTATGTGTGAGTTCGTATTCAGTTCTTGTTCTGTAGGCTATATTCTAATAATTCGATTATTCCATTTAGGTTAAAGCTAAAGATTTTCGGTTAGGATAATTTAGCTGCGGATCTAGGTAAGGGATTCTATCTGAACCCTGGGAAAGAACTTTCGTCCGAACCCTTATTTTGATAACTCGTACTCACACGTACTCATTTGATTTTCCTATGGCTAATGCCAAACTCTGAATTTGGTATGATATCAGCATGTTCTTAACCAGAAAACCCTAATATTGAACCTAAATTGATTATTTGGAAATCTTGTGATGCTCGCCTGTTATTATGTGCTGAGCAGATGTGACAATTGTCTGTATCCGTTCTTTTGGATTGTTGTGCTTAACTTGATAATTATTCATAATCGCTTTTTTGTTTATCTGTGATTTTTCTTTTGGAAATTCTGATTTCTTCTGAAAATTCTGAATGTTGACTTATGGCAGTATGATTATTGTTATTGGAATCTGAATTGATTTCGGTGAAGGAGCTTATGTTAAGGCTCACTGGTATTATTGATTTTTCTGTGTTGACCTAGGTTTCTGTTCTGTGGGAGGGCGTAATAAGGCTGGTCTGAATCCTGCAGGAAAAAGCAGGCTAGTATCCAAGTGGACTAGTATTTTAGTACATCATGCATGTGTACACTTCTGTGCCTTGCCGGAATGGCATCACGACCGCCCAGGATCAACGTTGATTTTTTATTTTATCTGCTCTGTATACTGCCGTGACTATTACAGAAAATGTCTGAAAAATATTATCTGAAATGATCTGTGCTTCTGTTGAAATCCTTTGAAAAACCTTCATTGTATTTTAGAAATGATGACTCTAGAAATGATCGATTATCGATTGTTTTTTTTTTTTTGGAATCGGTCATGTTTGTTCTGGTTTATTTTGGTATCTATTTCTGATGAGTTTTTGATCCTTTTGGAAGTCATTAAGTTTTTGATCATCTGAAGTATTCTGAAAATTCTCGTCGGTTGGATTCTTTAAAATCATTTTGTAATCCTGTTGGTAGTCCTTGTGCTTCCTTACTGAGCTCTCAAAAGCTCAACCTCCGTTTGGCTCCCTTCTGCAGGTAATGATAAGCTGTAGCAGGTTCGGGAATGGGTTAGAGTCTGCGTGAGGTTCCGGTGAGCCCATCACCACTATATAGTAAGATCCCTGCACGGGTCGATACTGATAATTTGTTCTTAAGAAATTTGAATTGCGAAAAACCTAAGTTGTAATAGTTTGAGCTAAGTAATTATGATCCAATATTCTAAGAAATCTAAGTTGATGCTGAATTAGATGATTTGGAATATGTGTTAGTGAACAGGTCTGACAGGTGTGATGTGATCCGGTAGGTTAACGACCCGGGAGTTCGGGCGGCGGAGCTCTGAATTTCTGGGGCGTTACAAAAACCCTCTTCATTCAACCACCGACCTAACCCCCCCCCCCCGGCCCCTCCCCGCTCGCCAGGGTTTATTTATTGGTTTGAGTTGTTTAAACAAATTTAGAATTGAATGTACACCACTAATGATGAAACTACTCAATTGAAAATGCCCGAGGCAAATATACTCATTCAAAACTACAAGCTATTCCAAATGAAGGATGATGAAACGGATACGTGCATTAGAGTCACCAATACCACTAATTTGCTCAAGGTACTTGGAAAAGCTTATCCCCAAGATAAATAAGTGACGAAAGCAAAAGTTACAACCATTGAATAAGCTAAAGACTTAGAAACTTTGAGCTCAAATGTGATGGCATGACATGGAGGAACAGAGCTCCAAGAAGAAGACATTGGCTCTCAAGACAAGCCATGAGAACGAAGGAAAGCCGAAGAAATCATATTAGTAAAGCTGAAGCTGAGAGAATGTATGTTTCTTACTTGGCATGTCTATCATTAAGATATTTGGCATTCAACCAATCAAATATGTTTTATTTTTCTCTATCTTCCACTTCAACATATCCCACTTAAATATCAATATCTTTTTTTCTCAATTTTAAATTAACTCTCATTTAAATCTTGAAACTTTCCTATATTTTAGACAAGTCCAATATTTCAACGCAATTTAACAAACTTAATCTCTCTCCTTTTATTGCATTGTAAGTCATATATGCATACATACATCTATATGCAAATATACGTATCTATGTAAAGCCATATATAATTATCTCTCATATTCTATTTTTTCTTACATTGAGTAATATTTTATGCTCTTCATGTTGAGTTTTATTAATACAAACCTCAACACATGGGTAATTACTATTGTTACGAAAAGTGGTAGAAAATCTATAAAAGGTAAAAGTAACATGATTATTATTATTACTCATTTTGTAATTACTATTCGATATATAAGTAAGAGCTTTTATCTTTTGTTGCTCACGTGTTCAGTGTTCAACTCTGGATGAAAAGCTTGTTGTGGTCATAAAGAACTTGAAGAACTATAAAAGTTTAGTGTTGCAAGGAAGAACCTAGCTCTACGGGTAAATTGTAGAAGAGATAGTGATGAGGTAGATAATGATGATGCTTCTAAGAAGTTCTAGACTTCGAGCAAGAAAACATTTTAAAGAATGACGAACAAGATGAGCAAGTTGAGGAACTAGCAGTTCAACGATGAGGAAGAAGAGGTGTCCTCTTGTTCGACCCCTCTCAATCTACAAAGCTTTGCACGAGCTTTCAAATGACCATAAAAGATTCCTTCATCACAATTTTATTTTAGCAAAGAAAATTACTCTCTTGAATGAGGATTTCTAAAAACGATAAGGAAGCACAATTGAACACTATTTCACAATTGTGTGAATGTTTGAGAGAAAGTAATCAAAAGTTAGACACTATTTATAACTCAAAACTCTTCGCTATGAGATTGATATTAGGGTCTTGACTCACGAGAAAGAAATTTGGAAAGAACATTTTCAAACATAGTTTTTATGTGAAGGAACTTCTTAGAAATATTGAGGCCTTTGAGTTTGAAGTTGAAAAATAATGACAGTGCTTGCTAAAGATGATATGGGTGCCAAAAGTTACTCTCCTTTCTAGGTACATTTAATCAATAAGAGACAAGTGCAAAGGATATTTTGATAATGGGTGATCAAGGCACGTGACATGAGATAGGTTAAAGTTCTCGTCCCTTGAACCAAAAGAGGATGGATTAGTCATTTTGCTAATAAATAAAAAGGCAAATTTCTTATAGGGGTAAAATAGGAGAATGCAATGTTTGTAGGGCTAATATATCTTTGGTTGATGGCCTGATGTATTATTTGAGTGCTTTTCTCGACTTTTTCATAGTGCTCACAAAGAGAGCATTGTCTCATAAAGCATACATGCATAATGATATTGCCTTGATAACATCAATAGATGGAGATATATCTACTATTGATTTTGTATGTTAATTGAAATATTGCCAATGAGATTTGTCTAGCAAGTACTCAAGATGAGAATTGGTTATGGCATTGAAATACTTTTCATCCAGAGAAATTAGAAAAATTTTACAAGAAAGGAGTTGGTAAGAGGTGTTCCAAAACTTAGGTAGCGTTTGAAATAATTTTTGTTTTCAGTTTTTTGTTTAGTTTTGAAAATGAAAAAAAAATATCAGTGTTTGCCAGACAGTTTCAGTTTTTTTTCCTTTTAATTTTATAAATCAGTTTTCAAAATGGGATGGTTTCTAAAAACACCATTTTGAAGTTTTCAGTTTTGATCTTTCTTTTTTTTTTTCCTTTTGTTTTGAGACCCACCTTTCAACTTTTGTTGGAAGCATTTTATGTCTCTTCTTACCTTCATTTTTCATCACCAACACCTATCACCCAAGAATACCAAACCACCAACATTGTCAACCATCATACCCATTGACTGCCATCACCACCATCGCCACGACTAGTGACCAACACCCCCGAACACCAAACTACAAATATTGCCACCGATAACAGCCACTGGCCGCCAATCTGCCGCCACCACCACTGATAAACACCAAACCTACCAACCACCATAGCCACTGACCACTGGCACCATTATCAGTGATCAACACCAACGAACACTGACAACCACCATAGTCACTAATAACCACAACCACCACCACTGTTGACCAACACCGCTGAAGCCAAACCTTATAACATTCATCACCACCACGACACCACCACTCCCCTAAATTCAAATCTACCATCATATCGAACACCATTTGTCCCTGTGACAAACACCACTACAAAGTTTCATTCATCGATTAGCCCTAGCATCTTCGATTTACGCAGGTTATTTTTCAAGCTATTCAAACCTATTCACCTAAGTAAACCGCAACCAAAACCCAATGAAACCCTAATTTGCAAGCTAGTGTGTTACTGCCATAGAAGTAGTTGGATGGTGGTAGATGAGATGATTTGATCGTGGTGGGAGCATTTCTGGTTGTTGAACATAGGAGCTCAGAAGAAGCTCTCTCAAGTACTAGAATATGATATAGAAAAGAGAAAAGAAGGAAAATAGACAAGAAAGAAAAAAGTAAACAACCAACAATCACACAAAATTGTTATCAAACAACTCATCAGTTTTGCAAAAAAAGTCAAATAGATTTGCAAAAAAACTCAAATAAATTTTGGTTTTGACTTTTTTGAAGACAAAAATCTGAGATGGGTTTCAAACACACCCTTAGAGTATGTTTGAAACCCTTGTGGTTTTTTATTTTTTAACTTTCTAAAAAGTAAAAAAAAAAACACTTTTCATTTTCATTTCTCATAAAAACAGATGTGTTTGGTTAGGAACTTCTGTTTTTCACTTCCCTCTTTTTTTTGTCCTTCAACCTTTCCAATCTTCTTTTCTTCTCTGATGAACACCTTTAGACCACCACCATCATCAAACTCACAACACAACCAACATCATCATAAAACTCACAACACCACGACTATTAATTCCTCTTCCCTTAGGCACAACCATAACTGCTCCACTGCCAGATTCACCGATCGTCGACAATAACATGGTCCCCGTCATTAAGTCCCACGTGTTTTATGGAAGCAGTGGCAGATGCGGTGGGCACATGAATTTGATGGCTTATGGAACGGTCTTGATCCACCATGTGATCTTTAACACCAACAACATCACATTTATGGTCAATTCCCATACTCTTGTGGGTGACGGCGACGGCGTTGCACTGATGAATTTAGATCCCGTTGCTTTTTGACATGGTGGTGGAAGTGGTTCATTGGTGGTGCTAGTGCAGGTGTTAGTGATGGATGATGGCGGTAGGGGATATGGTGGTGATGGAGGATTATATATTGGTGGCAACTCTCATGGTAGTATGAGTAGTGGTTGAGGTGAAGACGGGGTAGGAATAGTGGCAACGATGGAGTTGGAAATTATGAAATGAAGTTTGGTTTTGTGAATGCGTGGATTCTAAATTGCTTACAATAAATTTTGAAGGTTATATCTCAAAGAAAAAATGAAAACTGAAAATCCAAAAATGAGCCTATATGGAAAACTAGTTTATAAAATTGAATGAGAAAGAAAAAACCTAATTGTATATCCAATATCCAAATTTTTTTTTGGTAGTTTCTAAAACTGAACAAAAACTAAGAACCAATATTTTATCAAACAAAAAACTGAAAAACAAAAAGAATAGCATTGTCTTGCTTGAGAGGAGCAAACGTTGTAATTAAGATAGTCAAGTGCAAGTTTAAAAACTTGGGCGTTGAAAAAGTTTGGTGTGCCCTCAATTCAAAAGTTGAGTGAGATCTCCACCTCCTCCTCCACTTTTAATGTTATCACAGTAAGGAATGGCAAGATATCCTAAATCCTCGCCTCAATGGTTGAGGATGACAATGACGATTTAGGTTGAAAGGATTGAGGACGGAAAGAAAACGATTGATGAAGTCTTACAAGAAGACGAGGATGAACATGAAGGTGAGGTGAAGGTGACGAAGGAGAAAAAGCAAGAAATCCTAAGATAGAAAGACTCGATGAAATTACAAAGGGCAAGAAGTTAATTAGGACTTCTCAAGAGAAAACAAGCATACAAAAGGAGATTTAAGAGTGCTATCTCAAATCAAGAGTTATAAATCTTTGTCATATAGACACATACACAAAGATTTATCCATATGACATTCATTATAACTCTAGGAACGACGCATTGACAACAATAATATGTTTTTCCTACAGTTGAATTATCTAGGCTTGTCTTGTTTTGATGATAATAATACATTGATAATAATTTAATGCGTGACTATCAATGGATTTTTAGTAAGTATACACTCATTAAAGAAACATTTAAAAAGTTTGATATGTGGATTAAAGTCAGAGGAGCTTAACGCTATAGTGGACACGTTATGAAAGTTTTGTCAAGTCCAATGTCAATAGCAACAAAGAATGCCTTGAGTAATTTACTTTCAACTAAATTTGATTTTTACTATTATAGAATTAGTCTTGATTTGATGGTTAGATTGATGGTTATGACCTAATAGGACCTTAGAACACCTTGTGCATCGTATGTGAGCTTATAACCTTTAAAACAAGTCTGTTTATTGAAAATAGGAGAATTTTGGAGCTTACTTAGACTTTAATTTTTTAATTATGGATTTATTACCAGAAATTCAATGCCTAATCTCAACATTCAACATGTATTCCAAAATAATCTCAGTCTAAACAATTTTTGGAGTGAATATTCTTTCCATACTTTGATAAAATCTCTTCATTAGCTTGCCAACAAAAAAAAAAGGTGCCTCGATCCTATTTTCTCTAGAGAGAGTTATGTCCAAAGTATAGTATCACGGGCATACCCTGGAGATCTATAAAAAGTTATTCTAATAGGTATAGTTACAATTTTCTTACATACCTATTCTCCAAATATTGTAAGACCATTGTGCACCTATTTGCAAGATCCAAAGACCTTAGTGGTTGAAGTTCTTTTTCATTCCAATTTCTTTCTTTCATTCCTTTCCTTTGCCCAACAAATTAAGACAGCCCTCCTCCACTTGTTAATCCTTGTATCCTCCACGCTTGCTCACCATTCCAGTAGCATTATTATCAGCCTCCTGTTTTTTGGTGGCCAAGAAAAAAGACCCATCCAAAACCACAGAATGTCCAACCATCCAACCATTGCTTTTAATCGAAAGAGACAACGAGCACAAAGTATAGCATCATCACGCCGCCATCGAACCCGTCAAAAAAGCATCTTTAGACGATGAGGTATGTTACAGTCTTAAGACTGAGATACTTGCGACAAAATGACTATCGTAGATGAAATACATCTCTCACGAACATTTATCATGCAATAAAGACAGAGGTAATGACAGCTTCACCACATAATGAACTCGAAACGAAAGCTGATAGCAAAAGAGACCGAGATGTCTCAAGTATATGTCAATGCTTCCTTTCAGCCTTACCATTTTGTTGGGTGTTTCCTTGCAAGAATTTTGCAATATTGTTCCTTGAGAAGCTAGAAGCTCTAAAAAAGGACTGTATATATATTCCTCACCCAAATCTGTTCGAAATACTTTTATGGTAGAATTAAATTGGATTCTAACCATTGCAACGAAGTTTGAATAAATTTTGAAAAATTACAATGCATTAGGAACAACCATCTAAAATGAGTATAATCATCAATAAATAAAACGTAATAGGATGATCCGCCTTTGATTATAACAGCTGAGGGGCCCGCCCTAAACATCAGAATGTATGAGATCAAAAGGAGCACAAGAAATAGACGTACTTTTGCAAAAAAGGAAAAGCATTAAATTTACCGAGCTTACAACCCTTACAATTTGAAACAATATCAGAGTACGAAATATCACCCAGAAGATCATTGGATACCATATATTTTAGACGAGAACCAGAAACATGACCTAGCCTAGAATGCCATAGCTAAAATGCAGATGCGTGTTTGTTTAACTGGAAAGCGGACAAGGCAAAAGTTTTAACAATACCAGGTGAAACAAAAAGGTATTGCAAAAAGTAGAGTCTCCGATCTCTACAGCCTGTCCCAATCTACCTCCCTGTATGCCAATTCTGAATAACACAACCAGAAGGGGAAAAAATGACATCATATTTGGCATCAGTAAGTTGACTAATAGAGAAGGATTTACAAATAATATTAGAACATGTAAAACATTAGGTACACAAAGCTGTCGAGGGGGAAATGAAGTCGAATATGTGGAACCCAATGGATGTACTTCCATAAATGACCCATTTGCTTTTGAATAGAAGATGTAATGAAAGATGTAGAGTGCTAAAAAAGAATAGAAGAATCATGAGTCATATGGTGAGATGCATCTGAATCAAATATCTAATACGATATTTTACCTGTATGGTTCATAGAGTTCGCACTAGCGGGGGACGCAGTCATAGCAGTGGAACTAGATGATTAAGCGAAGTGGCAAGTAACTACTGAATTTGTTAAGTGACCATTGACTGGACATCTTCATGAGTAACCCCACTTGCATGACTAGAATTGGGAAGCTATGCCGAAAGGCATAAAAGCTCCCAGATTCATTATTCTCTGAGTATTGCAAGACTTGTGTGAAAAGTGATTTGGAGATGGCAAGATTCCCTTTTTGATGTTTGAGGTAGTCACCTTTTCAATGCCCCTTTTCATTGACAAAAGCTGCATTCATCAAGAGCAACTTAAAGTACCACAAGAAGTAGCGAGTGGAAGGAACTGAGGCCTTTGTATTGCCACAATGACATATTGTGTTTGCATGGAATGGAGCAAAGAGGATTTAACTTTGGTTTCTTCTACCGCCAGTTCACTCAAAACTTTGTCTACACTGGGCAAAGGACAACAATGCAACATGGAGCCTCGTAAAGGTTCAAATTCAGTATGCAGTGCCATAAGAAATTGAACAAGTTTTTGCTCTTCTCAAACTATTTGATATATTTATGATTTCTCAATTCCAATGGAACCATTAAGTCTAATTGATCCCATAAACCTTTCATCACATTGTAGAATTCTTGGATATATATATATATATATATATATATATATATATATATATATCATCTTGTCATTCACCTCTAATCATGTTCTCTAGCTCATATATCTTCGCAAAGTTTGATTGCATATACAGACCTTCCAAGTTGTCCCAGACCTCTTTTGCAGAGGTAAATTTTGAGAAATGCATTCCAATAGATGGTTCTACAGAACTATTAATTCAAGACAGAATTATGGCATTGTTGGTTTCGCATTCTTGCTTTAATTTTGCATAATTTACATCTGATTATATTGGAGCCACAACTGGTCCATCTAAATATCCACGCAGTTCTTTACCAGTTATTTATACCTTTAAGAGATACGACCAGTAAGAATAATTTGAATCTTTCAATTTAACTTGGTCACTTGGTTGGATTCAGAGGCCAGCTTAGAAGCAGATGATTTATAGCACGAGAATAGTCAAGAAAACAAGTGCAAGCCAAAGAATACTAACAGATTAAGCTAAAATCCACACAAATTGGAAAGAACTTCTTCAAGAGTAAAAGCTGACCTTAATCTTACATCCAAAGTAAAAGCTGAGAACCAAAAACTAAGGCTTTATTTGACAAATTTTTTTTTTTGGTTTTCAGTTTCTGAAAAAAATAAATTAAAGAGCAGTTAAATTTTTTTTTTACAAAAACAAGTGGGTGTTTGATAACCCAGTTTTTTTTTGAGTTTTTTTTGGGTGTTTGATAACCCAGTTTTTTTTTATGGTGGTTGGCGGTGGCGGTGGCCGGTGGCTGGTGGCTGCCGGCGATGGCCGCCGGCGGCCGTTGGCAGTCTACGGCTGGGCTGGGGCTGGAGTTGGGGCTCCATCTGCTCATCGCGAGCACTCAGTGCCTCGTCATTAGTGGGCAATGACGAGGTGCGTCCCACCGGGTAGGAAGCAGCTCGGCGGCCAACCCGGCCATGAATAGCCCGTATCCTATCCATATCTGACTTCGTATAGATAAATTACAAATACATAAACACATTAAAAATAATAATTTGGCAGAAATCATCATCGGCACTATATATATGAATGGAGGTGCAAAAACACATCAATATGAACCAAGTTCTAAAATGTTACTACATTTTTCCCCGGGTTTTTACAACATTACAAGTCAATCATTCTCGGTTTGAGAATCATCATCTTCATCACTTTCCTTATCGTCCTCTTCTTCGTGGGACTCGTCGTCCTCTTCATCTTCTAATTCATCCTCTTCATCAGTAGACTCAGTCACATCATCTCCAACACTTTCCACGTCTTCCGCGTCATCATCTACGACTTTTTCTCCTACATGAAGTGTTGTTGGAAGAAGAAGATTGTCCTCCTCGTTGTTGACCTCAACAGGAAACAAGACAGGTGGTTGGTTGGCTTAAAAAGAGTCTAGCTCACTGTCATATGTCACGGGCAATTTCTTGGACTTGATAATTGTATACCAATGAGATTTGGGATTGGCGACATCCTCCGCATAAAAGACTTGTACATCTTGACTAGCAAACATAAATGGCTCGTCTGATGCAAGTCTTGACTTGACATGGACATCTACAATCCCTTGAGAGCTAACACGGATTCCTATACTGCATGTGACATCGAACCACGTACACTTGAACATTACCAGGCAGTTTTGGGAACCCAGATACGTTAGCTCAACAATCTCATCTAGCTCTCCGTAAAAGTCCATGCAATTCTTGGCATAACAGTCGCCATTGACCAAGACTCCACTGTTTTGGGTTTGTTTTGTTCGGTCATCATATTTTACGTTAAACCTAAACCCGTTGATGATATAGCCTCCATGACAGGATGTTTGTTTGTTAGGGCCTTCAGCTAGTAATTTCAAGCAAGAGGCCATTGGTTTATCCATTGACTAACATATTGTAGATAACGGTAAAAATTAAGCTAAAATATGTTTACTAATTGGCCACAGAACTGTATATAATGAGTAATTAAACCATCTAAGGGCTAATTAGTGTTAATGAGGATTGCCTTAGGCTAATTATAGCTAATTAGGGATGATTACGAGTAATTAGGGTTATTTTGAGCTAATAGCCGGATTTTATTGTGCGGAGTCGTGTTGATTAGTCCTAATTAGGGCTAATTGGGTTATGTTAGGGCTAACTAATTATAGCTAATTAGGGTCCCTTAGGAGTAATTACGGTTATTTTGAGATAATTAGGGTTTAATTGTGCGGTAGTGTTGATTAGTCCTAATTAGGGCTAATTAGGCCTAATTGAGTTATTAGGCTTAATTACGACTACTTATACGTGTAATCAAACTTTAGTTAGGTTTTTAGGGTTTAATTAATCTAATCACGGGTCTACAAGATATGAGTAATATATTAGGGCTAATTATGGTTTAATTTGGACTGATTGGTGTTAATTAAGATCAATTTGGGATAAATACAGCTAATTTAATTTTCATTGGGTTCTTAGGATTAATTAAAACTAATTAGGCTCGTTAGAGCTAATTAGGTTCATTAAGGGTGCTAAAAATGTCGCGTTAACCTAATTAACCTAATTTCAACAACTAACTATTGAACTAATTCACAAATATCTCAATGCAATTGGGTCTCATCCTCCGTCAACAATCTCAATTCTCAAATTCTAAACGCACAGTCAACAATCTCAATTCCCAATACCTCATATAGGGTGTCGGTATGGTGTTCGACACCTTTGGACACGTCCGAAGACATTGATTTATTTTTTAAATGCCGGACGCCGTGTCCATCACCCCTTGAAGAGGTGTCCATAAGTATAAAGCCAAAATGTGACATTTCGGTGTCGGTGTCGATCGAACGCAGTGTCTGTGACCTACCGACACCTTGACACCTGATCGACACATTCGGAAACGTGTCAGACACCTCTGAAAATGTGTCGGACACCTCTGGACACGTGTCCGACACCTACTGACACTTCCGAACACGTGTTTGACACCTCCGGACACGTTTGAAGTCATTGATTTATTTTTAAATGCCGGACACCGTGTCCATTACCCCTTGAAGAGGTGTTCGTCACCCTTTGAAGAGGTGTCCACAAGTATAAAGCCAAAATGTGACATTTTTCGGTGTCAGTGTCGATCGGACGAGGTGTTCGTGACCTACTAACACCTCGACACCTCATTGAGACATCCAGACACGTGTCGGACACCTCCGGACACGTGTCCGACACCTCTCAGCGGTTTTCGAAGACATTGATTTATTTTTTAATTTCTGAACACCGTGTCGGACACCCATTGAAGAGGTGCCAGACACTCATTGAAAAGGCCGGTGTCCACAAGTATAAAGCTAAAATATGTTGTTTTGGTGTCGGTGTCGATCGAACGCGGTGTCCGTGTCTGTGCTACCTAACGGGGATCTCAATCCAATTGGGTCCCATCCTCCGTCAACAATCTCAATTCTCAAATGCTCAATACAATAAAAATTAATAAAAAAATTACACATTCAATCCAATTGGGTCCCATCCTCTTTCAACAATCTCAATTCTCAAATGCTCAATGCAATAAAAATCACACATTCAATCTAATTGGGTCCCATCCTCAGTCAATAATCTCAATATCTCAAATGCTTAATGCACAATTAATAGTCTAAAATCATCAATTAATAATCTCAATTACTTCAAATGCACAGCTAATAACCTAAAATCATCAATTAACAACCTAAAATCATCGATCAATAATCACAATTCTCAAATGCACAATTAACAACCTAAATTATCAAACAAATGATCAATGTTCAAATGGGAAAAATTGTTCAAAATGCACATATCCGATGCGCTTGAATTATTTCAATTTGGTGTTCGATTCGATTAGGGCAATTAATTTAGGGTTCAATTAGGGGATTCAGTTACTTCAATTTAGGGTTCAATTAGGAGGTTCAGTTACTTCGATTTAGGGTTCGGTTGAATTGGGGCATTCAATTTAGGGTTCAATTAGGGGGTTCAATTAGTTCAATTTAGGGTTCGACTCGATTAGGGCATTTAATTTAGGGTTCAATTAGTTTAATTTAGGGTTCGATTCGATTATGTCATTCAATTTAGGGTTCAATTACTTCAATTTAGTGCTCGGTTGAATTGGGACATTCAATTTAGGGTTCAATTAGTTTAAATTAGGGTTTGATTCGATTAAGGCATTCAATTTAGGCTTCAATTAAGGGGTTTAATTACTTCAATTAGGGGTTCAATTAGTTTAATTTAGGGTTCGATTCGATTAGGCCATTCATTTTAGGGTTTAATTAGGGTTCAATTACGTCAATTTAGGGTTCAATTACGTCAATTTATGTTCAATTATGGTTCAACTACTTCAATTTAGTGCTCGGTTGAATTGGAGCATTCAATTAGGGGTTCAATTAGGGGGTTAAATAAGTTCAATTTAGGGTTTGGTTGGATCAGGGCATTCAATTTAGGGTTCGATTCTATTAAAGTATTCAATTTAGGGTTCAATTACTTCAATTTAGGGTTCAATTATGAGGTTCTATTAGTTCAATTTAAGGTTCAGTTGAATTTAGGCATTCAATTTAGGGATCATTAGGTTAACCAGGGTTAATTAGGGTTTAGTTAGGATTTATCAGGTTTAATTAGTTAGGGTTTAATTAGGGTTGTTAGGCCAGTTAGGGCAAATTTAGTTCTTTAGGGTTATTTGAGTTTTTAAACTTTAATTAGGATTTAATTAAGAGTTATCTAGGGTCAATTAGGGTTAGTTCAAGTTTAGTTAATGTTAATTAAAGTTACAACATGCAACAATGAACAATTAGAGTAAAATTACAATATACATTACAACAAATTAACTTCAATTAACAAAAATTAGGGTAAAATTAAATTCAAACTCAAACTTACATGCATAAATTCAAACTCAAACTCAAAATAATTAACCACATTATATTGAATTCAAACACATGCATTAAACCACATACATTAAAAAACAATTAGGGTAAGATGGACATACCGGTAGCGGTGGTGGTGTGACGGTGGTGGTGCTGCAGTGGAGGGCCACTGGAGCTGTGGAGGGGCACGTCGTCGTGGGGGCTGTCACCTGCGGGATAGGGCGGGTGGGGGGAGGGTGTCACCAGTAGGGGGATCGCCGGGGGAAGAAACGGCTGGTGAGTGAGAGAGAAAGAGAGAGAAAACAGGGAGAGAGAAAAGAAAGGAATATAGATATTTATATCAGGACTTTTAGCGACAAAAAACATTCCGTCGCTAAAAGTCCGTTGCTTAAAGTTAAGACTTTTAGTGACGGATACTTTAGCAACGTTATATTCTGTCGCAAAAGTGTAGTTTTAGCGACGGAATTTTTACCGATAGAAACAATCCGTCGCTAAAAAATTTCTACTAAATTTTAAAAAGGTGGCCGAAAATAGCAAAATTTTTAAAAATATTATAGCCACAGGAAATTCGTTGCTAAAATTCCGTCGGTAAAGATTTTTATCGCCAATAAAAGTTTTTAGCGAATGATTTTTACCAACGGTATTTGCCGTCGCTGAAACGACTACAATGTCCCTCTACTAATTGCAGCTGTACAACTTCGAAAAATATCTGTTTAGCATTCTCAGTCAATTTCGGCAACACAAATGCAAAAAAATGGTATCAGTTTATCTTGTTGGCAGGATGATAGATATAGATGTGGGTCGGCAGCAATATCATCTATGGCTTTAGACTACTATACCGGCTAATGCAAAAGGCTTACTACTTGTCATAAAATGGGCAAAAGAAAAGAACATTAAGCATATTAAGATTTTGACGAATTCCTCCTCTCTAATTTCTCAGATATCGGACAGTGAGGAGATCACGGATACGACAACACCTATTATATATGACTTGTTATATAGTTACAGATTTTCACCAAGTAAGTGTTGACAGGGCTATGAAGGCACAACTACAGGAAGCTAGATCATTAGTCACATTTGCTTGCCATGCACATATTGACGTCCACCAGGACTGGTACATGACTTGATGCGGTAAACAGATCTTATGCTCCTATTTTGAATAGCCTAAACTTTTGTTATGTGTAATATGTATGGCCAAGGATCTTTGTAACAGCGTTGGAATTTTGGGACTTTTGTTTTAGTTAGTTAAACTTTCTGGTTTTAGTTTGAGAACTTTACCCGGATGTGGGTAATTTGATAGAATTGATTTTATGTGATTTGTTTAGCCGCTGCGTTTAGTACATTTGTTTTGTATGGATTTTTTTAGAGAACAGATTGTATTAGATTTTGTTTTATGGAGATATTCTATGTTGGAGGATTTAGTTGCTCTGTTATATTGTTATCACCAGAATTATAGCGGTATATCAGGAAATTTGATTGCAGTCACGGCTTTCGTTTTCGGGGCGTGACATAACCTATATTGGCAAACTATTTATCAGAATAAAATCTAGCCTCATAAACTATGAACCCAAAGCTAATTTCTTAAACATTACTCACTAAGATTATAATTCATTCTTCATCATTTATATTATGTCTTTTTTCTAAGTGGTTAACACAATCATTTAGTTGGCTAAGGGCTCTTCATAATTCTTTCCGGTAATTTTGGCTTAGGTAGTATCAGACATTTCCAAATAGATTTTTACTTTTTTGCACATAAATTTGGATCATAAAACAATTTTATTTTATTACTGCTTGTGTTATGGTAACATTCTGTTTTTACAAATTTTTCATCTTTTGTCAGTTGTCACCTTTCATTTTAGAACCTTGTTGTTAAGATAGTAATATCTTATTTTCTTGCTCATTTATTTATGGTGCCTTGCTATCGAGGTTTGAGCCTTGTTGTTAAGATAGTAACATAAGGAAAGTAACTTTTGTAATACTTATGAATCAATGGTCAAAGCGGAACTCGGCGGTCTTTATATATAGTCATAAAAGTCATCAATTATCAAGCAGTCTATAGTAAATGTCTCCACAATACCTCAATATCTTTCTCAATGTGCACAATAAAAGAATTCGTGAGAAAATCATCATATCTTATCTAGGAGTTGAGTTTTGACCAGCTTCATAGATGAAAATGCTCGGTCAGTAAATGTAGTAAATACTAGAAGAGTAAGCATAAGCATGACGACCAACTAAGAAGTCTATTGATCATTGATTTTCCGATCTTGACGAGCAATGGAGAAAGCTGAAATATATATATATATATATATATATATATATATATATATATATATATATATATATAAAGTTGAAACTTTCGCTTAGAATTGCAACACATATGATTTTAAAAGCTCTATATTTATGCCACTTCAGCTTTTTGGAATCTTCTCCATGTGCCAAATCAGCTGCAACTTTCATCCTGAGAGACTCTCGGTTTGCTTGGACTCATCTTTTAACAACTAAGAGATCAAATTATGTGTAACTTTAATTTAGTCTCCTAATCAATGACAAAAACCTAATAAATCAATCTTTATCAGCTGATAAAACCATGGCCTATCCTCTCTTTCTTCTGCTCTCTCCGTGCTTACATATCATGCCTAGCTTTATATTACGTGCTAGAATAGCAGCACCAAGCACCATGCACCGATGGCAAAATATCGGTAAGACCTTAAGCCTTCACTACATTATCCAGCACCACGGTGCAACAGCTTCTTCCTCAAGTGCTCATCAATTTTTTTGTCGAGCGGAATGAAGAGATCACTGCTACATTCAATGATTTTCATGTTTGCTTGGAAAATGGTCAAGAAAAGTAAGGGGCATTCCAATTCCAAGTCCACTGTGTGTTCCTTGGAGTTGAGGTTCCACAAGAAGCGTAAAGGTGTTTGATGACTACTTTACTCACATCTTAAAAAAAATGGAAGGTGGCAAATAAAATGAAGAAAAAGTTGAGGATGTTTATGGTGAGGGTCGATGGATATTGATGGGAATCGGTGAATTTTGACCATCTCGCTACGTTTAATATTTCAATATTGTTTATTGTAATACCATCTAGAGGCATATTAGGTGTAAAGTAGTATTAGAATATCCTAGACACATATTATGTATACAGTTTGCAATCTAATATGAGTTTTTTGATGTTATCACCCTTATCTATATTATCACGAACTTTTATTCTTTTGCCACTTATATGAAATCTTTAGAAGGCAAGACAAAAAGAGAAAAAGGAAAAATATTTGAAATAATCATGCCTTGATGTATGCATACTACCAGTTAGCCAATAAAAGATCGAAGCAAACCTAACATTATGTGCATGAGAATCCAAGCCAATGTACGAATATCAACTCTTAATAATTAAGAGCCTAAAACTTTCAGCAAGTATGATAATCTGTATGAGTAGATTTTATATACGGTCAAAGGCACACAAGATGTTTTTCATGGTTTTTGGGAATTAGATATAAAGCTAATAAGCATGGAACTACAAGGATAATATTTAGGTGATAAAAGTAAGTGTCAATTCTCTAGATTCAAAAACAAAGTAGATGGTAATAATAAAAATCACATCTAGCCGCTTATTATCAGATTTACAAAGATATTGTTGGTTGACGAAAGACACTAACCTATTTTTAGAAATAGACGGTAATAAAATCCATCTGTTGAAAGTATATGCTGCTCCAGTGTGAATATAGGCAATAAAAATTGACAAAACTGAATGCCCTAGAGCCTCTTTTATTTCCTCTCGGCTCTCTGTTTGTTGCTTTAGAATCTTCACATTTCACAATTGTTGCTAAAAGCTATGAAAGAAAGCCAAGGAAGTGATCGTAAAGATTCCTCTAAAACATTTGTAAATTAAATGTTTAAAGTGTGTACTAATTACCTCCCGCTTTCATGGATTAAGTTTATTGGATTAACCACTATGTTGGGTTCAGAAAATGCACTAATATGGATTGCTTAAAGGAGAGAGAATGATGAACTCCATTAATCCAACGAAATGGGAAGGTAGACTCAGGGCTTGAGTGATTGTATCAAATGTTTGTAACATTTTTAAAAGTAAATCTATTGTCACCTTAATCGAACACTCTACCTGCGGTCCATAATATCAATTAAATTGTAGATAACTTTTGGAAGAACATAATATAAAGTATGTTCTGAACATAATCAAGATTTTTGAATCTCTGGAGACTATTTATCTATTGTACTTGGTGGGTGCGGGATCATGTAGCAAAACCATTAAAATTATACTAGCACAAAAAATATATCGTAAATATTTACGTGGGCCTTTTTGTAATAAGAGAGAATTCATGTAAATAAATTAGAATGATTATAGGAAGTTAGGGAGATTTCGGGTAAGTAGCTAACCTAGGTTTTAAATATATATACCCCATTATAGGGCAGCTCTTCCCCCAGATCTTCTCTTCTTCAGATTTGCGGCAGAGAGAGAAGTAGTTTGGCAGAGAGGGAGAAAGCAAGAGAAAGAGAGACAAGGGAAGAGATCAAGAAAATTTTCCCGGCGATTGGATTTGGGTTCTCCGGTCAGTTTTCTTTTCCTACTTTTTGTCTCTTATTCAATAATAGATTTCAGTGAAAAGGGAGGCATTAGAGATCCGTGAGGACTTTTGGGTTTATGGCTGATTGTAGATAATTTGTGGGGATAATGGGTATATCACAGATGTGGAGAGAGAGTGTGTAATATCCCACATCGGTTGTGGGAGAGTTAGCGATTAGCCTTATAAGACCTTGCCAAGGAACTCATAAGTACCTACTTGGCTAGCCCTTTTGAAGAAGGCAATGCCCTGTGGTGGGGCCGTGGACCGGGTCATTACAGATGGTATCAGAGCTTAGGTACGAGATTCTGTAGACTCATAAGCTTTAGATGATTAGTGACTGAGATTGGACTTTGAAAACTTGTATTAGGCTCTGTAGACTTATTTGATGTTTTAGCTATAGTAGGAGATCTGTGCTGAATACACGATAGTAGACATGTTACTTACCTAAGAATACTCGGATCTTATGTATTAACCAAAGAAGATGATTGAAGGATAAGATACGGATCTCTTGGTTTCTTTGAGTAGTTCCGTCAAATAGAAGGTATAAATGGTAAAGGCTGTGATTTCTAATGGATGTGCGATATATGTGAATATAAGATTAGATTTGGGTCTTTTAAGGTAATACTTTATGTGTGACAGATTATGTAATTGTTTACATTAGTTTGATTTGATATCAGAGTGCGCAGCGAAAGCATAGCGGTCCGTTAAGGTATCATCGTACCTCGAGGTTTTGGATTTAAGAAGGTTAGGGACAAAGTTGTCCTAGAAATTAGTTGATGATATAAATTTTGTGCCGTTGGAATTCTGTTTGGGCAGAGTCAATATTCTTAGGTCGTGAATATTTTTGAGTTACCAGCAGGATAAGAAATGAGGATCTTAAGTACCAAACTAGTCCCATAAACTCTAAATTTAGCTCTTCTAGCGGGGTGCTGTTGATAAAGCTTAGATTCATGTTTAAGTGTACTCGAACTGAAATAAAAATAATAGTAATAATAATAATAATAAATAAGTAAATAAATAGCGGGTGTTATTCTTAGTAGTCTTGATTCTACTATAATGCACTTTGGGTGGAAGTGAAAGACTAGGCTCACATCTTGTGAGGTTAAGTATGGATTAAAAACCTATAAGTTTTATTCTTTTATTGTGAAAGACTGGAAAAGACTAAATGATGTGTATAGTTGTTGATGCTTGGAGATTGAGATGGATAGTTAACCCCTAACCGATGATGTGGTATAAGTTTATGTTATTTTGTTTTATTTTTATTTAGAAAAATGTGGCATAAGAAATTATAGTGAAAAGCCGCTTAAGATTGTCGAAAAGTGTTTGAGTATAATGACTAGCTAGCATTATTGATGCTAGAGTTGCATTATCGTGAAGGTTAAGTTAGATATATCTTTCTAGCAAGCTGATTCATTAAAGACTGAGACATGGTTTCTGGACCTCGGGTGTATATACGATCTTATTGCACACCATTTGAATTGAACTCCTAGAATTATTTTGGATAAATGTTGACATATGTATTACATTAATGGAATAAAGGCACAGTAGCAATTGTTGTTCTAGTTAGGTATGCTATGCTGAATCTTAAAGTGATATGAGTCGTGAGCTATTCCAACGTTGAAAACCAGGTTGTACCCAAATATATGGATCTAACGTAAGTAATTGACTATATTTAAGTTGATGTGCTCAACACAGTCCTGTTTATTTTGTAAGTTGTTTCTAGCTTATAATGGATATGGCAAGGGTGACTAGAAAACTCACGAGTGTAACAGTTTCTTTGGATAGTCATCATAAGCAGTATATGTTAGGAGTTGCCACAACTTCGTTAGCGCCACAAAACCAAGAGGATATAGATAAATATTTGGTAATAGAGAAGGTTTTGAAGTTCTAAGTACATTGAAAGACAACTAAGTCTCAAACTTCATAGCCATCGACCTTAAGGGTTCTACGAACGTTAAAGCATAAGTAATAGTGCGATAGATCTGAACTAGTGATATGACTTGAATCAGAATTGTAAAGTTTGGATATTCATGGGATAGAACTTTTGGTGTGAAGTTTAGGCAGTGCACTGGCATTATTTGGTTGCTACCAGAGTCACATAGTGGAAGTGTTGGACATTGTCAATACTGTGAAATTTGAGGACGAATTTTTAACGGTAGAAGAATGTAATATCCCGGTCTTAATTAAGATTAAGGTTAACCATTATAAATTTACTTAGACTATTAGTGACGATTTAAGAGTATAAATTAAATGGAGAAAAGGTAAATTGTAGCATTGGCGTTAGCAGTGTAGCAGAGCATGTGATTTAAGAGTATCGATATTTGAGGCAATGATGTGTAAGTACTTATAAGAATTAGCAAAATATTTCAAGGACAACAATCTCAGGTACGTTCAATTTCGAGGACGAAATTTATGTAAGTTGGGGAGAATGTAACACCCCAAAATCTAAGATTAGTTTACGGTTAAAAAAAATAAATTATTTACTTATTTAACCTTTAGCGGAGAATTGATGAGCAATATTTTTGTTAACTTTAGCGACATTTTTTTTATACTCTATAGTTAGCATCGATATTTTTTTTATCAGCGACTTTCAGCGACTTTTTACTAAAATAATTAAGTTTACAGATTAGAGTATTGAACAATTAAAAGACTTTAACAAAATCTGATTTTATTTAAGATTTATGTCAACTCCTTAAATTTGGCAAAGAAAAAGGAAGAAAGGAAATGAAAGTGGAGAGAATTAAGTCAGATTTTTGGTTACCAAAGAAAAAGAGCAGACTTGTTCTTTCGGTTACAGATCGAGAGAAGAAGAAACGGGGAGAGAGAGAGAGAGAACTTTTAGACGTGTGTTCGTGAGAAATGAAGAAGAAAACATACACAGAAGGGAGAGTGAGATCTGCCGATAGGTTACTCCAGCGAACGGAACACAGACTATTCGGTAAGCATTCTAGTCCTCTTCTCTCAAATCTTTTCAATGTTTTATTGGAGTAAGAGAGGCTGGGATCGTGGTAGTCGTGTATGCGTGAGAGAGGGATGTATGTGGTTAGTGTATATGTGTGTGCGGGATGTATTTGAGGAGGATGGCTGTGAAAACAGCCCCATGTTCAGCAAAAGGTTGTTGTGGTGTTTGTGAATTAGGAATGGCAGTAGTGCCGTGGGGTTGGATTGGTGTGAAACTGTGATGGGTTTATGTGTTTTGTGTGAATTGTGTGTATGCAGGGTGTTTGTGGGTGGAAGGTGAGGTTGTGTGACATTTTCATTTGTGAGTAATGTTGTTGTGTACGTATTTGTGTGATTGAGAATATAATGGACAGCAAAGAGAAGCCACTGCCGTGAGTGTGGGTGAAATGGGTACCGTGGGTGTCTTGTGTGTGTGTTGTATGTTGTGAAATAGTGAGATGTTATGCGTAGAAAAGCTGCCGAAAAGTATGTGCATATGCGTGTGTAGTGGTGAAAATGAGAGGGAGTGGTACATATAAGCTGAAAATGGGCTGCCTAGTGTGTGAAAACTGTGGTGCAGTGTGTGTTTTGAGTGGACTGTGTCTGTATCGTGTGGATAGCCATGGGCTGCCGTGTGTGCAGCCATAAACTGTGTGTGTGTAACATGAGTGTGTGTCAGGAAAGGAAAATAAAGGAAGTGGTGCTGCCATGAGTGCACTGTGTGAGAGTGTTTATGGGTGTGGTGTTGTGTGCTTGAAAGGGGGAGAAGGGAAGGGGCTGCCTTAAGAGTGAAGCGATGTGTGTGTGTGTGAAAAATGGGTCTTGAAAGGAGAAGCAAAAGCTATGTAATTGTGTATGTAATTGTAATGTGTGTAGTGTG
The DNA here is from genome assembly GCA_033070095.1 of Escallonia herrerae. Lineage (NCBI taxonomy): Eukaryota > Viridiplantae > Streptophyta > Magnoliopsida > Escalloniales > Escalloniaceae > Escallonia > Escallonia herrerae. The sequence continues at coordinate 251,575 of JAVXUP010001218.1, forward strand.
TTAGCAGTGAGGGAGAGAATGCATGGTGTACTCTGTTTTTTTGTTTTTTTTTCAGCCAGCAAACAGGAAAGTGTAAGAGGAGGAAGAAGATGGTATCAGAGCCGACTCTCGAAAGCTCGGGCTGGGGTATCCAGTCGGGTTGCCGATGGTTGGGGGAAACGAAGGCAAGCCCGGGTATATCCCACATCAAGAGGATGGTTGGGGCAACGAAGGGTGAGCTGGGTATATCCCACATTGGCTAGAGAGGAAGATTCTGGGCTATGTACGATCGAGCCTTAGCGAGGACGCTAAGGAATAAGGTGGGGAGATTGTAATATCCCACATCGGTTGTTGGAGAGTTAGCGATTAGCCTTATAAAACCTTGCCAAGGAACTCATAAGTACCTACTTGGCTAGCCCTTTTGAGGAAGGCAATGCCCTGTGGTGGGGCCGTGGACCGGGTCATTACAGATATTGTAATATCCCACATCGGTTGTGGGAGAGTTTGCGATTAACCTTATAAGACCCTGCCTATGAACTCATAAGCACCTACTTGGCTAGCCCTTTTGAGGGAGGCATTGCCCTGTGGTGGGGCGTGGATCGGGTCGTTACAGATGGTATCAGAGCAGACTCTCGAAAACTCGGGCTGGGCTATCCAGTCGGGTTGCCGATGGTTGGGGAAACGAAGGCAAGCCCGGGTATATCCCACATCAAGAGGATGGTTGGGGCAACGAAGGGTGAGCCCGGTATATCCCACATTGGCTAGAGAGGAAGATTCTGGGCTATGTGTGATTGAGCCTTAGCGAGGACGCTAAGGTATAAGGAGGGGAGATTGTAATATCCCACATCGGATGTGGAGTAGTACGAGATGACCCTTATAAGACCTTGCCAAGGAACTCATAAGTACCTACTTGGCTAGACCTTTTGAGGGAGGCATGCCCTGTGGTGGGGCCGTGGACCGGGTCGTTACAGAAATGATAAAACTTTACAGAAATGTTCTTCGGGAAAAAATATAATTACTGTTAAAATTTCATATTTTTCTGACATTATTTGGTATTTTTAATATTTTCTGAGAATTTTGTTTTCCTAAAATCCATTTGGGGCCTTTAACATTCTTATTAAATTGTGAGAGAATTTTTGTAATGTTTTCATGGTATATGGAAGCTTCAGTTTCAGTTTCGTAATTTTTAGAGTTGATTTAATACTAAATTTGTATCGCATTTGGTTTAGCAATATAGATGATTTTAAAATGATTTCGGTGCTTTTTAAATCCTAATTTGAATTTCAATATTTTTCTTATATATTACGAAGCTGTCATAAAAATTATGGGACTTTTGTTTTGAGCTAGAAGTATTAATTGCTATTTTGGGCTTTTCTGGTAATTGAGAAAATTATTTTAATTCAAAAATATTCAAAACTTCTGAAAACTTATATTGTAACTTGTTATGCTGTTTTAACGTATAAAATTATTTTATAAGAATTTATTATAAATTTTAACGTGTCTTAATGCGTTATAGAGTGTGCAGGGTTATCAGTTAAGTTTAGCCGTTCGAGGGGTCCGATTCATTTTTTTTGTTTTTTTTATTAAGAGTGTCGGAGTGAGAAACAATTAAGAATTAGTATTAGATTAATTGTTTGTGAGGTTAGGTTGTGTTCTAATAAATGACTCTGCCAACCTAGGTTAATCTCGAGGAATTTGGTCAAGAGCCTTTTTAGCTTCAACGTTTGGATTGAGGTAAGGGATTTCTTCTGAACCCAGTTTTCTCTATTTGTCCTCGAATATTTCTTTGAATTGTTATCTCTATTTCTTTTGTATTCTGTTATTTTGATTAAGTCGCATTGTTTGCCTTAAAAACCTATCTTGAGCCTTAAGCATTTATTGGAAATCATTTTCGATGCTGTGTATTTATTTCTCATTATGCATCGAATTTATCATTGATTCATCGGTTATTGCATTCTGCATATTGACATGAGTTAGTGTATCGAGGAGTTATAAGGATGGTCTGTATCGGGGGTGATATAAGGATGGTCTGTTATTGTCGGGAGATGCTAGTACCTTGAGGGTCTAGCTAGTGTTCATATGCATATGTAACAACAGTGTTATCGAGCACTGCCTTTGTGGCTTTGCTAAGTGATTACCCTGCACTGCCTGTGTGGCTTTGCAAATTTACTCATGTCAATATGATCTGCATTGTATACATTGTAATATCCCACATCAGTTGTGGGAGAGTTTGCAATTGGCCTTATAAGACCCTGCCTATGAACTCATAAGTACCTAATTGGCTAGCCCTTGTGAGGGAGACAATGCCCTGTGGTGGGGCCGTGGACCGGGTCGTTACAGATGGTATCAGAGCCGACTCTCGAAAGCTCGGGCTGGGGTATCCAGTCGGGTTGCCGATGGTTGGGGGAAACGAAGGCAAGCCCGGGTATATCCCACATCAAGAGGATGGTTGGGGCAACGAAGGGTGAGCTGGGTATATCCCACATTGGCTAGAGAGGAAGATTCTGGGCTATGTACGATCGAGCCTTAGCGAGGACGCTAAGGAATAAGGTGGGGAGATTGTAATATCCCACATCGGTTGTGGGAGAGTTTGCGATTAGCCTTATAAGACCCTGCCTATGAACTCATAAGTACCTACTTGGCTAGCCCTTTTGAGGGAGGCATTGCCCTGTGGTGGGGCGTGGATCGGGTCGTTACAGATGGTATCAGAGCCGACTCTCGAAAGCTTGGGCTGGGGTATCCAGTCGGGTTGCCGATGGTTGGGGTAAACGAAGGCAAGCCCGGGTATATCCCACATCAAGAGGATGGTTGGGGCAACGAAGGGTGAGCTGGGTATATCCCACATTGGCTAGAGAGGAGGATTCTGGGATATGTGTGATCGAGCCTTAGCGAGGACGCTAAGGAATAAGGTGGGGAGATTGTAATATCCCACATCGGTTGTGGGAGAGTTTGTAATTGGCCTTATAAGACCCTCCCTATGAACTCATAAGTACCTAATTGGCTAGCCCTTGTGAGGGAGGCAATGCCCTGTGGTGGGGCCGTGGACCGGGTCGTTACAGAGTGTGTAACCTGTGTAAGTGAGGAAGGAGAGCCCCACTGCCGTGAGGCAGTGGGTTCAAGGGAGGTCATTACCTTGCTTTTTGTATGGAACCTGGGCTATGAGGGGTTTCATGTGTGGGTGACAGCCTTGGGCTGTCATGGTTGAGAAACTGAGAGAAGGAGACGGCAGCCATGGCTGCCATGAGAGAAGGAGGTGCTTGACAGGCATGGGCTGCTGGGGAATGGTTCTCGGTGAGGTAGTGCATATGGTTTTTGGGTGTAGCGGGGTGTGGGTTTCAGTTGAGAGATGTGAAGGAGAAGCTGCCGTGGTATGCGAGAGAGTGAGCAGCCATGGTGTTTAGTGATGCCGTGAGTGATCGAAAAGATGGCAGCCGTGTGGTGTGTTTTGGCTTGTATGTGAGTGTGTTTAAGGGACAAAAGAGGGTAAACTGCCATGGGTAGTATGTGGGTGTGATGTGTGCGTGTGCAACTGTGTGATGTGCGTGCATGGTTTGTGTCAAGTGAAGGAGTGGCTGCCAAAACAGCCCCATATGTGTGTGTTTGGCATGGGTGATGAGTCGCATGAGTGTGTACATAGAGAGATGGGGACCATAAGTTGATGGTTTAAGTTTATGGAGAGAGGGAGAAGGAGGGGCTGCCGTATGTGATGTGGGTACTGAGGGGAAGGGTGAAATGTTGTATGTTTTTGTGTGTATTGAACAGAAGAAAAAAGGGAAGGGGAGAAGAGAAGCCCACTGCCATGAGGCAGCGGGTGCGGGGAGATTTGGATTTGACTGTGTGATATGTGGAAGGACGTGTGTGTTATAAGTGAGTATATAAAGCAACTAAAAGAGAAGAAGAGAAAACCCATGACAGGGGTGTGAGAGTTCCAAATGGTTGTGAAGGTATTTTGGGTAATGTGGGTTTAAAAGACAAGAAATGAGGAGCAAAATGAAGCTGCGTGAACAATAATTTTGAGCTGTGAATATTTTCTGGGTTTTAGACAGAAGCTGAAAGAAGAGAAGAAGATGCTGAACGGTGATGGGTTTTATGTTGTAAAGTGTTACACTGTTCACGTGGCTGTTGGCGCAATATTAGAATTACTGTTAAAATTTTATATTTTTCTGATATCGTATGTATTTTTAATATTTTCTATAATTTCAGAACCTTAAAATTTTTTGGAGCCTTTAAACCCTGAAAATGTTCTGAGAAAAATTAGAGTAGTGTTTATATAGTATAACGAAGACTCAATATAAATTTGGTGATTTTGGGAATAGATTTGTTATCATTTTCAGTATCGCATTGAATTTAGAAAAATGAAAAATAAAGAAATAGTTCTTATATCTTTTAAATTCTAATTTTAAATTCTATAATATTATATATATATATATATATTAAAGTTCTTATAAAAATTATGGGACTTATTTTGAAGCTGGAAGTAATTTTGGCAATTTATGGATTTTTATTGCATTTAAGGAAATTATTTTAAATTCGAAAATATTCAAAAATTCAGAAAATTCATATTTTGACTTTTAATAAGTTTTAAGCTAAAAAAAGTGTTTTAGTGTAAATTATTATAAATTTTAGAATGTCGTTATCCACTAAGAAACGTACGAGGATTTCAGTTAGGTTAGCCGTGTGCGGGAACCGTTTGAGTTGCGCGATTTCGGGATTAGAAGTGAGCTTCGTCTGGGTACTTGATACTAGGTTTATAGTATATTAGTATAGATTATGTTCTAACAAGTGGATTGCCAATATAGGTTATTCAGAAAATATTGATCGAGGATTGGTGGCATCGCTTAGCTTGGACCGAGGTAAGGATTTTCTGTCCGAACCCTATTTCGTTACTCTGTTTTTCAAATGCTTATAGAATAGTCTTACAAACTACATTGATTCGATTTTATGTTTGGTATAAAAGATGTGTTTTGAAACTGTCCATGAAACCCTAATTTGAGCCTGATAGCGATCGTTTGGAATTCATGTTTCATTTTCTTATGTTTATTGATCTGACCATCATAAAATACATATTTTGAGTTGTACTTATCTCTTTTCATGCTCATCTATTTATTGAATTCGATAATCGAAAAGCATTTTCAATTGTAATTTAATCCTTCTCAATGTTGACATGAGTTAGTAACTTGGGAGCCATAAGGATGGTCTGTATTGTTGGCGTTATAAGGATGGTCTGTTTGATGGGTTTAACTAGTACCTAGATGGACTAGTCAGTGTTACATATGCATATGTAAAGCGATCGAGCACTGCCGGGGTGGCTTTGCTTCTGTACTGCTCATGTTCAACGATTCCTGTTTATATTTTATTGCAGTTAAAATGTTTTGAATATTATCCATTCCTGCTTTATTATATCCGAAGTGTTTTCAACTGACTATTATTTAAGGGATTGAGTTGAATACTCATCCCTATGTTTATATCGTATTGTAGTGGTTTCATCGAAAACAAATCCCTCAAAGAGATGTTATTGGACTTGAATGTAAAATCATTCATTTTGTTCATATTTGTCGAAACGCTTGAAAATACTCGTAAAAAGTTTTGTTTGACTCTACATGAAAAACCGTCCGAATTGTTTTGTGATTTTAAATGTTTGTGCGACCTTACTGGGCTCTCAAAAGCTCACTCCCCTTTGACTTCCTTTCCGCAGGTGACAGCCAGCAGTAGATTACCTAAATAGGGATTAGAGCCGAGCAAGCGAAAGCGAAGGAATTAGATTTTGGTATTGATCATTAGAACCCCTGTGCGGGTAATGAGTATTATTTTAAAAAATTTTGGACTTAGTTTGATGTATGATTTATGAAATCCTACTGAGAGTATTGTTTGATTAAATGTTTAGGTTCTCTGATGATGACTATCCATTTGGTTATGGGGTTATAATTGTCTTAGTTTCATCGATCGATTGTCTAACGTTCCGAAAAATTCCGGGATGTTACAGTAGTGATCGTAATGGCGGCGAATTTGACACAACTTGCACGAAGAAAAAAAATTAAAGCTATACTAGGACTATGAACTCTTATTGCTTTCACTAGAGGAGTTTTTCTCCCGATAATGTTTTTGTACCTACGTACAATTATTCAAAAGTTATCTTTGCTCAAGTGATCATTTTTGAGATTTGAATAATTTATTAATGGTATGAACTGATCTAAAAAGCACATATCATACCATACTTCTCATGAAAGAATATATATTGTGTGATTGGATATATGTAGATTTGCCAATATTTTACACAAAGGAGAGAGAACAAGTGAAAGTAAATCAACACCCTTTTTCGATAAGCTCACATCCTTTTGTCACTAAAAGAGACTATTATACCTATCATTATATACAATGTGCAAATATTCTTTACTAGATTTTGGTTCACAAAAGAGTTAATGAGGATAAAAGGACTCAAAAACAGAATTTGGTGAAATGCGTCATACATCTTTTCCCTTGATAGTAATTTTAGAGGATAAAATGGTCTATAATCAAAGTTTAGGCTTGAAGGTTCTCTCTGTTTTGGTATTATTTGTATATATTAGGCAGTTAACCAATTTATTGAAAAAACATACATACCTGAGTAATGTCAACTATTATGTTTAAGATGTATAAATTAAATAGCTCATTTACCTTTGAAATTAATTATCTTTCTTTGTCTTCTAGAAGTTTGAACTGAATCGACTATACTAAAGTACCTTATTGATACTAAACCAAATTGCATCATGTCCCGGCACGGGTACGTTAGCTAGTATATATAGTTGAGAAAGACTTAAAATGGGGCAAGGAAATGTGAAAGACAAAGACCATGACGGCTACTGGTACAACGAGTAAAAAACATAACAAATTAAAAAAATATTATAATATAATAGTATTTACGTAATTATTTTTACCGATTATATAAAAAAATTCAAAAAAATTCCGGAAAGTTGTGGTGCCACCCCCCCCCCCCCCCCCTCCCCCCGGTCCATCCTGAATAAGAATTTAGAAATGGGTGGTGAGTCCTACAAGACTTTTGTATTGAATAGTTCCATACACAATCTCTGATCCATGATTATGATGTCAATGCTCCCCCTTGTCTTTTGGCTTCTTTGACTTACTCCGATCATGTGCTATCCCTAAACTCACCTGCTTAATTTGATATCATATAAAACATGTAAATGAACAAATTAAATATGCGTAGATGGCCTAGCTCTCAATGCTTACAAACGTTAAACTATTTCATTACTTTTGTTGTACGATTATATTCTTCACAATTAGTTGCTACAAAGGATTTGATCCAAGCGCATTAAAGAGAAACCTTTTTTGCCTGCGTATCTCTTGGTTTCAACCATAAGCCACTCTCTGGTTACATCCGATGAGAACAATCCATATGGGACTTATACCAACAACAACTAATCAGTACGAGTGAAGTCTGAGTGGTTGCCCTTCAGAGCTATCATAAATTCATGGGGCAAGGCCAACAAGAATATTAAAAAGAATGTCTTTTCAAAAGCCGGATATTCTATACTAAAGAAGAGGAAGAAAGACACAAGAAGGGATGGACTGTTCTAGCTTTCAAAAGTTCTGACCAAGTTTTTCATTTCAACGCACTGGAAGCAAGTAAAGTTCCTTGTGTATCTCTTAGTATCCAGAAAGAATATTTCTGCAAACAAAGGACCCATGTCAGACTATATCAGAAATGTGGTGCACGTGCTTTCGGTGAAAAAGTATATACGTAAATTTCACCACCAAATCCTCCCGTTTTCCATTGAAAAGACAGATATCTCGCCATAGATGCACGATGAGTCATTTAAGGAAAAAAAGAAAAGAACTCATAACACCCCAGGAAGTGTGCCAACCCACCAGTTGAGAAAGCAAAGCCTGAAAGAAGAATAGACAAAGCCGCTTTGGCATAACACAAAAAATAGGATCCAAAGTGAGGGCCATGTATTGTGGCATCGGGTTCGTTGTGATAAGATGAAAAGCTTTTTGCATGCATGGCAATGGTGAACAAACAACGTAATGGACCCGTAGGTATCGTCCCCTAGCCCTATATAAACCGACATGGAGTAGAAGCTTGGAACAGACAAGAACAGTTATGACGACTCAGTCAAGCTCTTTTATTTTCTTGAGTACTCTTCTTGTGTTTGCTTACTCAGTCACTGGCGATAATTCAACATGTGATTGCAGTAATATGAATCTTGACCGCAGCAGCTTCAAGCCAGGCTTTGTGTTTGGGGCCGGAGGAGCTGCCTATCAAGTATGTCTTTGCGTTTTAGCAGGAGGCTAGATAAGTCTGGCACGCTATGCTGCACAATGTCTACATTGACCTATTCTTCATATAACTAATTTTCAGGTTGAAGGTGCATGGAATGTCGGTGGCAAAGGCCTAAGTAACTGGGATTATTTCACACACTCGTATCCGAGTCCGTCTCTTCCGTCCTCTCTCTCTCTCTCTCTCTCATTTTTTCAATATGTTTTTAATTTGATGCTTTAACATGTTATTAGAGCGAGTCAATCCAGACCCATACCTAAAGCCATCGACACAGCTGGGTTCGTGGAGACAATTTGAAATTAAAGTCATCGCCACCTAGTTTAGTCATTCACGTATTTGGGCCATGCAAAAGAAGTGTGGTCATTCATCGACCTGCTCAAAAAAAGTTTGGCCACAAGTGAGGGGCCGTGCTGAGATATCAATCCAAAACCAGAAAAGTACTAAATTACATTACAGTTTATAAGCTTTGTAATGTTAGATTCCTAGCCAGACCCCGGCAGGCCTACTCGCTTTGACTCCTACTCGATGACAATATACGGTCTTGACTCTTAGGCACTCACTAATGTCAGCGTTTCAAGCATATCCCGCTACTTTGGAGCATATTGACAAGAGGAGTAATAATGAAAACAAAATGGGACTGAAACAGAAAATATGTGCAAATCATACATTGCCCTCTTGGAATTGTATTACTCTGTATTAGTTTCAGATGACAATCGATCCTTGTAAAGCGGAACCAAGTACAATAATATGCTAATTTTCTTTTCTCCCTTGAGAAAAATAATAAGCATTTAATTCTTGGGGTTGCATCTTGAGGTACATTAGAGAATAATCAGGTGTAAAAAGGCTTCTATGCTACACTTTTTTAGTTAGGGATAGCAATGGGGACGGTTATTCTATATATTTTGATATTGAAATCAAAGTTTTGAGATAAACATGTTCATTCCTTTTGGAATGAACTAGAAAGTTCTTTTTATGGTGATCAGAATTGTATGGTGATTGTCACATCTATGATACTCAATTTAGTTGGAATACTCATATTAATAGTTGCATTGAAGTTATCTTCGGTCTCAAATCTTCATTCACAAATGCAAGGCTTAGTCTTGCCAGTTTTTGGATTTTATGTTCTTGACTCTGCCCTCAAGTATCGCCACTTTGTTTATAGTTTTTGGAAGCATGCAGCTGTGTGTCCTTTTGTGGCCTGTTTGACGAGCAAGACGAGTTCAGGAAAAACCCCACGACACATGAACGAAAGAAATTTGTTTCAAACTTCTGATGTTTTGGTGTGACCATATGTTTGTAGCCCTATAAATGTGCATATGTCATTTATCCAATTTAGAGTAGTGTTATTTTCCAACACTATGATCAGCATTTTTTTATTATTTTTTTGTGCACGAACGAGATTTTCATTTAGAATGTTCCGAACACTAGCGTTATGCTCGAAATGACCTATGACGTGTCATACAATCATATTATCACTAGTATTTCACTTTTTTTTAATTAAGAGTTTCAAATTAAGTTTGTTTTAAGAGATAATTTTGGCTGCTACTTTGTCACTGTATACTGAGTTGGAAAAAGATTCGTACAATTTGATTAACCGTCAAAATTTTTTTTGTTTTGAAATCAGGGCACGGCAGATACTAATTTTCTAGTTTGTTCAAAAAGCACTGAAACTGAAATGAATTTTGGTTAACTAGCCTTCCTAACAACTTAATATTTATTGCGAGGGCAAAATTTTGGTTACACACCGGTTCAAATAGTTGTGACCACCATCCCCTAGCCCCATGATAGCCAATACAAGGCAATGAGCACATAATGCAGGCTTTGATATGTCATTTTCTTGAGTACTCTGTGCAGCTTCTACGTATAATCTTTTGATTGTACTCAGTGTTCACTCACTTTTGTAGCATTTGTACGTAAAACTCTGTTATCCGTGTGCTAAAAGTAATTACTACAATGGCAGCTAAGATAGACAATGGGAGTACCGGTGACGTGGCCATTGACGCATATCATCGATACAAGGTGCAGTGCAAATCACTTATTTTGCTATACGATCTTACTAAAGCATGTCGTTTAAGCCATTCCATCTCCCTTTAACACCGTTGCTGGCCGTCATGTTGCAGGAAGATGTGGCCCTTGCCCGGGACATGGGTTTGGATGTTTACAGATTCTCAATTGCATGGTCCAGAATATTACCATGTAATCATCAAAGCATGATTTTACACATTTCTTTATTTTTCTCAAATTCAGCACCATCTAAAATTATAGTGAATAATCAGAAATTTTGGAAGTTTATTGTGCTAAATTTAAAGAAAAGTAAGAACTAGTAGGGAAACTTGGCTTGGCCAAAGAATTTACTAGAGCACATTTACTGACACTTTTGCAACTTCAGATGGCAAGCTGAATGGTGGGCAAGTGAACTACGAGGGAATCAACTACTACAACAACCTCATAAATGAAATTCTAGCCAATGGTTATCATCAGACCTCAATTATCTCATCATTTACTTATCCCATGTACACTAGCATAATTGTTTTACATACAAGGTGATGCGGTATCTTTTGCATGCCTAAGCAGGTATAACACCCTACGTGACTCTTTTTCATTGGGATCTTCCTCAAGTCCTTGTAGACGAATACGGTGGTTTTTTAAGTGAGAAAATTGTGTAAGTGATGCAGCCTACTTTCATTTCGAGACTCAATTAGGATTTGAAAGTCTATACGTACGTAGTCATTATATTATGTTCTTTAGCAAGAAAATGTATGCTTCAGACAATTAACTTTCTTGATCAACTTTACAGGGAAGACTTTGAATATTATGCGGGAGTTTGCTTTAAACATTTTGGTGATCGGGTAAAGAATTGGATCACTTTGAATGAGCCGTGGACCTATTCAGTCTACGGGTATGATACGGGTGTTATGTCACCGGGCCGATGTTCCTCTTGGTATAACGTAAACTGCACCGGTGGGAATTCAGGCAGGGAACCATATATTGTCACACATAACTTGATCCTTTCGCATGCAACAGCAGTTCAACTCTACAGGAACAAATATAAGGTCTCAACCTATGTGCCCGAACCCTCTTTGCATATATTGAAATTGAAGCCTAATACATATATACATATGTATGAGTAAGACCTAAGGCCAGTAACAAATCTATAGTGT